>LR752402.1:27854-87691 GCA_902729485.2 Mus minutoides | reverse complement strand
TTAGGCAAGATAACTAGTTATGAGAGGACTTTATATCCACTCAGAAGAATCTTACAACATATGCGGACACTTTTAAGATGATAAGAATATTCTAAAATTATATTCATTTTCTGAGAGTTGTAATCAAATTTCAGTATGCAAACTAAGAAGTGGGTTTCACTATTGTATTCATACATACATAGCATTATATTTTATTTTTATCATTTTATTTCCCTCTCTCATCTGTTCTCTTCCCAGGTTGTTGCTCCTTGCTAATACCAAATAGTTTCCCATTCTATTTTATATTCTTTACCTTCTCCTTTATGTCCTTTTAAAAGAACACTTCTTTGTTTTGCATAATCCTTTACATATCCGTTTCCTGCACAAGTTCACACACACACACACACACACACACACACACACACACAAAATCCCACTTACAAAAGAAAATATCTTTCTCTTTCCAGCTTATTTCACTAAACATACAAATATACAGTTCCATGATATTTCTCACAGGGAAGATTCAATTAATTGGATGTATCTATAAATGAATATATATGATGAATATACATGAATAAACAGCAACTTACCCATAACCCTGTATGAGGAACTACAAACAAATAAAAAAGGTTGAGAATGTGAACTCTTGTTCTCCAGGGAATGTCTTCCAATTGGTAATCCAGTAGTAAGGGCTCACCCATTAAGTCAAATACTACATACACATACATGTAACTTAATATGGACTAAGCAGTTTGTATTTATACATTTTAGAAAATATACTAAATGTTGTTATTATAATTTAATATGATTTGAAATATAATAATAATTTACATGTTGTTATACAGGAGGAGTTGGAGAAATCAGAAAGAAAATTATGTAATTATACTTTAATTTCAAAAGTAAATGTATATTCAATCAAATATCTATTAGCAAAAGTGAAGATAATATTCTAGGTGGGTAGAAATGGGATCTTTTTTTTCAATATTAAGTTTAAGTGAGAAAAAAGCGTGAAAGTAATACACACTATTATTATCTTATAAGTATGAAATATAATTTTCTCAAATATAATGAACATGGGAAATTACAGATTCACTTTTGGAATGAATGAAGAAATGTGAAAATAAAAACTGAAGAAATATAATTGCTGAGGCTGTCAATTTCATATTTCCTCCAGTGACTGCTGAGTTTGTGGATACATACAGTATATGTAATAATAATCAAAGTATTCTTTTTGGATAGATTAAAATTATTGTGGCAAATAAGGAATAATAAAAGGACTTCATCATTTAAATGATTTAGTTACTTCAAATGGTTGTATGCTCATAGATTTTTGTAGGAAAAATAATATATAAAGTATCAAGGATGATGGTTTGTGGTATTAAAAAAAGACTTGCTCTAAGGGTAGAAGCATCTGATTTCATTTCCTCAGCATAAATCCCACACACTAGTGAAACTTTTCCTTAAAATATTGGATATCCATGTTCACAAAACTACTTGGAGTTATAATTTGACAAGAAAAAACAAACAAACAAACAAACAAACAAACAAGTACAGGGAAAGACCCAAACAGAAAATACACAAAGGTAGGTAAGTACTAATTTAACATTTTGGTACCTTGGCATCCACATTCCTTCTTTCTCTAGTCATAGCAGGTATTCTCTATTGTCTCATTGACTAGAAAAATTACTGTCACCCACTAAAATGAAGCCGTTAATGTTAACAGAAAATAAGCTAGTTTTGAGGACATGTCATAAATATCTAAATGTAGTTGAAATTGAATAGACAATGTGACTCCCAGTTTCCATTCCTATTATTAGGAATTAACTACAATAGATTGATGAATAGCAACTGAAGACTCAAATCTATTTTAATTGAAGCTGAAATATAATAAAAATTTCTCCAGTAGAGTTCAAAATGAATATTTTATTTACTAGTTTTCATAAGTATCAACATTTTAAACTCACTAAGAAATGTACACTGCTTCACACACACACACACACACACACACACACACCACAGAGGTAGTCAAACATAATGGAATATTGAGGCTACAACTGAGGTAATTTAAGTATATCAATGCTATTATACAACACTCATAAATTCTGATTTTCTGTGGACAATAATTCCAATCCAACTTTTTGATTTAATCCATTCATAAATAAAGGGCTTTTACAAAGCCTTTGCAGGTGTGAGTGAGAGTCATAAGGGATTGCTTCAAGTATGCTGAGTAGTAAGGTCAGTTCTTTCTCATGAGAGTTACATGATTGAGGGTACAGCTGTAACAAGGGTACAAGTTCCCACAATGGCTCAATTTGAATGGATTAACACATTGGATCTATATTTATAGAACTCAGGTTCATTCTTAAAACAACCAGATGTCTAGTTCAACATTTCATGTCATTTGGGAAAACTGTGGAGTAATCAAAGAAGTCAAGTGTCCCTTTCAAACAAAACAGACATTCAAAGTTCATTTTGCATCAAATAATAAATTTGCAGATACATACTGGTTGTTTCATAAATAAAAGACAGCACAGTCAGAATACATGAAATTAAAGAGCAGAGCTTATTAGACATCTAAATATGTACGTGTGATAAAGTGACAAGATCTACAAAATTCATCCCTTCCTTTGGTTTAGTTACCAGGAAGTTCTTTTGTTTTGATTTTTTTATACCCTCTATATTCTAATAATAGAATAAATATATAATAGTATAAAATGCCAGTTTTTCTTTAATAACAAATATTAAAATATTTCCTTTAAAGGTATAGTTCTTGATTAACATAGAAACAAATGAGCTAAAAAAGAAAAGCACCTTTACTTTAAGAATAGTTACGATTTTCTAAATTTATTAAAAGTCTCAAACCACAAATGATTATATTAGGTGATATAATTTAGTCCCAGATAAAAAGATAGGTGGTTACTCTTACAATTTTTTTAAGATTTTGTACAGATTTAAAAATTGTGTGTACAATGAGCACAGGTAGACATGTATGTGCACACACTCACATGCTCCCAATGAAAGTGGAAGCAAGCTATGTGAGAATTTTATCACAACTAAGGGGAATAACTGACAGGAGAGAGTGTATAAATTGATACTTCTCAGAAAATTCTCTTCACAATATATTATGAACACATGCAATTATTTTAATAAAACATATTACTATGTTACAAATTTTAAAATTTATTATTTCATTTAAAAATTACTACACTTCACAAATCTTACCAAGCATTTTTTTTATTTAAACAATTTTTATTAGATATATTCTTCATTTACAAATGAAATGCTATCCCAAAAATCGACTATACCCTCCCGCCACCCTGCTCTCCAAACCACCCACTCTTGCTTTCTGGCCTTGGCATTTCCCTGTACTGGAGCATATAATCTTTTCATGACCAAGGGACTCTCATCCCAATGATAGCCTATTAGGCTATCATCTGCAACATATACAGCTAGAGACATGAGCTCAGGGTGTACTGGTTGGTTCATATTACTGTTCCTCCTATAGGGTTACAGACCCCTTCAGATCCTTGGATACTTTCTCTACCTCCTCCATTGGGGGCCCTGTGCTTCATCCAATAGATGACTGTGAGCATCCACTTCTGTATTTGCCAGGCACTGGCATGCCTTACAAGAGACAGCTATATCAGGGTCCTTTCAGCAAAATCGTGCTGGCCTATGCAATAGTGTCTGCATTTGGTGGCTGGTTATGGAATCGATACGCGGGTGGGGCAGTCTCTGCATGGTCCTTCTTTCCTTTGCATCACCAAACTTTGTCTCTGTAACTCTTTACAAGGGTATTTTGTTCCCATTCTAAGGAGGGAAGAAGTATCCACACTTTGGTCTTCCTTCTTCTTGAGTTTCAGGTGTTTTGCAAATTGTGTCTTGGGTATTCTACGTTTCTGGAATAATATTCACTTATCAGTGAGTGAATATCATGTGAGTTCTTCCGTGATTGGGTTACCTCACTCAGGATGATATCCTCCAGATTATCCATTTGCCCAAGAATTTTATGAATTCATGGTTTTTAATATCTGAGTAGTAGTTCATTATATAAATATACCACATTTTCTGTATCCATTCCTCTGATGAGGGACATCTGGGTCCTTTCCAGTTTCTGGCTATTATAATAAATATGGCTGCCATGAACATAGTGGAGCATGTGCTCTTTTTACCAGTTGGAACATCTTCTGTGTATATGCCCAGGAGAGTATTGCTAGATCTTCCAATAGTACTATATCTAATTTTCTGTGGAACTACCTGACTGATTTTCAGAGTTGTACAAGCTTGCAATCTCACCTGCACTGGAGCAGTATTCCTCTTTCTGCACATCC
The DNA here is from genome assembly GCA_902729485.2 of Mus minutoides. NCBI lineage: Eukaryota > Metazoa > Chordata > Mammalia > Rodentia > Muridae > Mus > Mus minutoides. The sequence continues at coordinate 83,381 of LR752402.1, read as the reverse complement.
TCACCAGCATTTGCTGTCACCTATTTTTTTTTTATCTTAGCCATTCTGACTGGTATGAGGTAGAATCTCATGGTTGTTTTGATTTGCATTTCCCTGATGATTAAGGATGCTGAACATTTTTTTTTTTTCCGGGTGCTTCTTAGCCCTTCGGTATTCCTCAGTTGAGAATTCTTTGTTTAGCACTGTACCACAGTTTTTAATGGGTTATTTGTATTTTCTGGAGTCCAGCTTCTTGAGCTCTTTGTATATATTGGATATTTTCCCCCTATCAGATTTAGGATTGGTAAAAATCCTTTATCAATATGTTGATGACATTTTTGTCTTATTGACAGTGTCTTTTGCCTTACAGAAGCTTTGCAAATTTATGAGGTCCCATTTGTTGATTCTCAATCTTACAGCACAAGCCATTGCTGTTCTGTTCAGGAATTTTTCCCCTGTGCCCATATCTTTGAGGCATTTCTCCACTTTCTCCTCTATAAGTTTTAGTGTCTCTGGTTTTATGTGTAGTTCCTTGATCCACTCAGACTTGAGCTTTGTACAAGGAGATAAGAATGGATCATTTCACATTCTTCTATATGATAACCTCCGGTTAAGCCAACATCATTTGTTGAAAATGCTATCTTTTTTTCCTCTGGATGGTTTTCACTCCTTTGTCAAAGATCAAGTGACAATAGGTGTGTGGGTTCATTTCTGGGTCTTCAATTCTAATCCATATATCTAGCTGTCTGTTGCTGTACCAGTACCATAGATTTTCATCACAATTCCTCTGTAGTATAGCTTGAGGTCAAGCATGGTTATTCCCCCAGAGGTTCTTTTATTATTGAGTATAGGTTTTGCTATCCTAGTTTTTGTTGTTGTTGTTGTTATTATTATTATTACTGCAGGTGAATTTTCAAATTGCCCTTTTTAACTCTGTGAAGAATTGAGTTGAAATTTTGATGGGTACTTCATTGAATCTGTAGACTGCTTCTGGTAAGATAGCCATTTTTGCTCTATTAATCCTGCTAATCCATGAGCATGGGATCTCTTTCGATCTCCTGAGATCTTCCTCAATTTCTTTTTTCAGAGACTTGAAGTTCTTATCATACAGATCTTTCTTTTCCTTAGTTAGAGTCACACAAAAGTATTTTGTACTATTTGTGACTATTGTGAAGGGTGTTGTTTCCCTAATTTCCTTCTCAGCCTGCTTATCCTTTGTGTAGAAAATGGCCACTGGTTTGTTGATCTAATTTTATATCCAGCTACTGCATTGAAGCTGTTTGTTAGGTTTCAGAGTTCTCTGGTGGAATTTTTAGGGTCACTTATATATACTATCATATCAATTGCAAATAGTAATATTTTGACTTCTGCCTTTCCAATTTGTATCTCCTTGATCTCCATTTGTTGTCAAATTGCTCTGGCTAGAACTTCAAGTACTATATTGAACAGGTAGGGAGAAAGTTTGCAGCCTTGTCTAGTCCCTGATTTTAGTAGGATTGCTTCAAGTCTCTCTCCATTTAGTTTCATGTTGGCTACTGGTTTGCTGTATATTGCTTTTATTATGATTATGTATGGGCCTTGAATTCCTGATAATTTATAAGACTTTTATCATGAATGGGTGTTTGATTTTGTCAAATGCTTTCTCAGCATCTAAGGAGATGATCATGAGGTTTTTATCTTTGATTTTTACATATAGTGAATTATGTTGATATATTTCTGTATATTAAACTATCCCTGCATCCCTGGATGAAGCCTACTTGATTATGATGGATGATCATTTTGATGTGTTCTTGGATTTGGTTTGCAAAGATTTTATTGAGTACTTTTCAGTCAATATTCATGAGGGAAATTGATCTGAAGTTCTCTTTCTTTGTTGGGTCTTTATGTAATTTAGGTATCAGAGTAATTGTGGCTTAATAGAATGAATTGGGTAGAATGCCTTCTGTTTCTATTTTTTAAAATAGTTTGAGGAGAATTGGAATTACACCTTCTTTGATGGTTTGATAGAATTCTGCACTAAACCCATCACGTCCTGGACATTTTTTTTAATAGAGAGACTATCAAGGATTGCTTCTAATTCTTTAGGGGAAATGGGATAGTTTACATCATTAATTTGATCCTGATTTAACTTTGGAACCTATTATCTGTCAAGAAAAGTGTCCTTTCATCCAGGTTTTCCAGTTTTGCTGAGTATATCTTTTTGTAGTTTGATCTGATTATGTTTGGGATTTCCTCAAGTTCAGGGCCCTGATGAACTGTACCAGAACTTTGTGGAGAGACTATTGATAAGAGCCAATAGAATTCTTGGAGATTCACAAATGAAAAATCCTATGATTGCACAATTGGCTTATGAGAATGCTAATGAAGCGTGTCATTCTGCTATAGGACTGCACAAGGGACAAACAGACTTAAAGGGTTACATTTACCTTTGCGCTGAGAACAGGCCGACCCTTAATCAGGGTTTCGAATGTGTTGCTGCTGTGCAAGGAACCACCACACAGACTACTCCCTCATGGAATCAAGGGAATAATGCATGCTTTAAGTGTGGAAGTTTGGGTCATTTTAAAATTAAATGTCCTAAGAAGAAAGGTGTTGAGAGTGGGCAGACAGCTTGTACTCCAGGATTGTTCTCGGTGCAAGAATGGCTGCCACTGGGCTAGAGAATGGAAGTCTGAAACAGACCTTCAAGGTCGTTTACTGCAGGGAAATGAAAAATGGGGCCTGCTTCAGGCCCTGAGTTACCCACAGCCAGCAGTTTGTGGGGCCATGAAACCGCCACCCAGCCAAAGAAATATGTTTTTGAACTCGTCAGAGCAACCCCAGAAAATACAGGATTGGACCTCTGTTCCACCACCCAAACAGTATTAACCCCAGAAATGGGAATTCAAATTCTGTCTATTGGAGTCTGTGTACCTTTACCTGCAGAAACCCGTGGGTTTCTTTTGGGATGAAGCAGTTCTACTGTGAAGGGCCTGCAGATTTATCCAGGTGTTATAGATAATGATTATAAGCAAGAAATTAAGATTGTGGCTGCTTCCCCTCACGATGTTACAACTGTGCCTGCTAATCAAAGAATTGCTCAACTTAGTTCCTTTGCATCCCCTACTGTCCAGATTTATTAAAAGTGAGAGAGGACCAGGTGGCCTTGGTGCCTCTGGTGTGTATTGGGTTCAATCTATTTCTAATCAGCGCCCTGGACCCTGCTTTGCCCAGTTCACCTGGTTCCAGCTGGGACATTCCACATCGCATTAGACTTTGTGCAACATTCCAGGTGTGCTACATCCTCTCCAGTAGTGACCCACCTGACAGGCTGAAAATTCTAGGTGTGGTCCAGAGGCAAAAAGTTCATGGAAACTTAGTCTCCTGGAATCCTGGCATCCTGTATAAAGAATGCTCCAATGTCCTTGCTTTAGTTGGTAAACAGATCTGTGTGCTTTCCCTTAATATTGCTTTATTATAAGTACTTCTAAAGATTGAATTTTTGACATATAGCTAGGTTAGATTCTAGGCAGTCCTTGATCCAAACTTAGCAAAGTATAGCTAAGTCACTGCCCTACACAGGAATTCACCACTATCTAGGAATAAGGAAGTTTGTGGCCTGAGAAGGAACCAGACCAGATACTTAGAACTATAGCTAGCTGAGTTACACCCAGATACAAGTATTTACAGTCGCCTAGGGGGAAGGTAGACCAGGGCCAGGGCACGAAGCCCTTGCCTCTGGCTTCTAAGTTTAAGCTGACCTTAGGTGGAATTGTTTTTGATCCCAGTTGTTAACCTTGAATCTTATCCCAGTTGGTTCCTGCCAATCCTTCCCCGCTTGCATTACTGTTTTGTTATCTTGCTGGTGTGTCACCTAACTTCCCTATTTTCTTCTGTATAAAAGTCTGATGCTCGATTTGATAAATTACATTCAGATTCACACTCCTTCTTGTAATGTCTGTTTGTCATTTGCCAAATCCTTGTCTCACTTGCTTCAGAGAACTCGACCCATGCAGACAAGGGATCCAGAGAGGGTCTGTGGCACTGGCACCTGCACAGAACTGACTGGGGGCAAAGTCTTCCCACTCAAAACCAAGAAAGATTTCTCAGTAAAGAACAGAATATGCTTTGACCAGAGAACTGATTCAGTGTTTTCATTTTCTCTTCCATCTAGTCCTTACAAGCCCAAGTTCGCCTTCCAGGGAACCTAGTCAGTTTAGTGGGGGACCAGGGGTGGTACCCAACACCACAAACCAATTCTGAAAATAGCCCCCAGTCACTCTACCCCACTATGTTTACATAGTGCATGCCTTCTCTCCTGTAGCTCTCAGGTTTGCTTTATCTGCTTCCCCCATGATGGAGATTCTAAAAGCTCCTCCTCTCTAGCCCCTTGCCCAGGAAATCTAAAATTCCACCTCTGTCTCTTTGTCCAATTATTGGCTGCCATCAACTTTATTTCATGAATCAAAGACAAGTGGGGCAGGGACCCTTAGCATCTGAGAGGCAGAAGTACCGATCCCATGTAATTTTGGGAGCAGAATTAATACAAATAACATTAGAACATTAGAACCAATGCACAACAACTGTTATTAACTATTATAACAAGTAGATATGAAGCTTATCAGAGGTGGCTTTATACATAGAAAATTAATATATTATATTATTAGAAAATATCTTAGTTTTCCTTTCAGACTTTTCTACCTGCTTGAGCTATAAATGTGGGCAAATATATGACTGGATTTCAAAAGCATAGATATTGTTTGTACATACACATAAATAATATATATTTTAAAATAATGTATTAAGAGTATATTTGGATTTAGTATTATCAAACATAGATGAACATATGCATTCAGTGTGAAATAAACATGGATGCCAAACCAATGTTTCATATTAAATAGAAGAAAATGGATTTCAATGTGTATGATTGAGAATACATGATAAAAATACCAGAGTATAAAATTTTACCTCATATATTAAGTGAGAATAATAAATAAGTGACATTTTTTTACTTATATTTTTCTTGTGTAGTATCATCTTTCTACAAATTTATGAAAAAATCCCATGACTCCTTTATTAATTACCAGTGTATAATTAAATAGAAATGTTTTTAACTTCTGTTAACAATTCACTATATCATGAATAATTTTCAGTCCGTGCTGTAGATAATTTTCATCCATAAATACAAAATAAAACCAGTCTTCCAGTGGTAGCAATAGTTTTGAGAGGTTGTAATAAAATTATTTTATTGTAATATCTGTTCAACACGGAAAGGTATTCACATAGGACTAATTTGATAGTTTTGAAGTACCTTTGTGTAGTGAGAACTCTAAGTCATAATGCAGATTAATGATGTATAGAGTGTCATAAAACAAATTGTGCTTGGAATTACATTTACAATAAAACAAAGAAATCATGTTGTATTTGTTCTGTTTTAAGTTAAATATGAATATATAGTCCTTCCTTGATCTTTGGATGTAGTATTCAGGAATCCTTAATCTTGAGAAACTCAAATGAAAACAAACAAACAAACAAAAAACACATTTTACTGTACAATATTCATGGGTTTCAGCACACATATTATGGGTTCTTTCCTTGAAAGTTTATCCTTTATTTTAGATAGCTGTGTTTTTTAACATGCTGCTATCTAAATTATAAAAAAAAAAGTGAAATTAAATTTTATTAACATGGAATATTTTAAAGTAAAATTAATAATAAAGTTTTTCAAATTGTTTTCTCTAAATTTTCATTCTAATACACATAATTTTTACTTTAATCCACTATAATCCTAGGTATAACATTATTTTGAATAATTCTTTGAGTAATAAATTTGCTTTTTAAAATACATTTTTATTTTAATCAACTTAATTATAATCAATCACTATTTTACTCATATTTATTACATTCTTCATTTTATACTGAAAAGTAATTTTTTTCAATTCAATGTATAAAATATTTTTATAATGATTGATTCTTTGAACTTTATAATTAAATTTGGTACTTTGCTGTTTCTTATACTTTTCTTTTGTTTACTAATCAACATATGAAAATATTATGCTTCAATAATTATCATTTTTCTTTTGTTCCATTGCCTAAATATACTAAAGTGTCTTTAAACTAATGACTAATAGAATACTGATTGTAAAGCATTCAGAAAGTCATTAATATACTCAAAATATAGAAGTTACATAGGAAAAATTCAGCGTAATTCTTACAATGTTTGCAAGTTTCTGTGGTGAATTATGGGCATCTTGATCAATTCTAAGTAATGACTTAGATGCTGAAAGCTGAAGCAATAGGTATTAAGATGCAACCCCCTCTCATAGGCCTTGGGAATGCCTATGATAGTCCTCTTTTGAGAACTATTTTGATAGTTTTTTTTTCAGCGTCAAAGTTACACAATCTTTCAGAAAAGGCAACTTTCCTGCATTATGAACACACAGTCTCTGTGACTTATGACCTCTCTCATGGATGTGTACCATTTTCTTTTTCTTAAGATGGGTATTAAATGAAGTAGAAACCATAACACTTAAATATGAAGGCTGCTAAATGAGCTCACTTTCTGAAATCAAGATTCTAAGTTTGAAATTAAACTGTTATGTTTGAACTGGTTAAATGAGCCATTTCTAAATGGTTTTAGAAGATATATGAACAGAGATGTAGCAGATAACAGAAAAGAATACTTAAAAGAGTAAGCGAAGATTAATTTTCCAAGGTTTGTTTGATTGAGAAAATGAAGGAAATGGCTAATATGTTGCCTCTTAACAATAAAGTAGTAACCTAACTTTTCATTCATTTTCAGATTTTTTTCCTTAATATCTAAATTAAATGCATAATGAAATTTAATGAACTATAATGAGGTTACAAAGCACATTTTGAAAAAACGAACAAGTATCACTGGGAAATGGTTTAAAAGAAACCATTTTTAATAGAAACTCCATTTGGAAACTTGCCAACAAGTTTTGGACATAAGAATAGCCAGGTGTATTTTTACTTTCATCAGGATTATTATTGCTTCCTGCTTATAAGGAATATTTTAATAGTTTAACTATTTGACTAAGGATTAACTTAACTATTTGGTTAACAGTATAACTACTTGATTAACTGTTTAACTAAGTATTAAAAGAGCAGATTTTTCTTTTGAAACCATAACACAAGTTTTTGATTAAGAGTTGATTTATTTTTTCCATTTTTTTATTAGATATTTTCTTAATTTACATTTCAAATGATATCCTGAAAGTTCCCTATACCCTACCCCCTGCCTTGCTCCCCTATACACCCACTTCCACTTCCTGGCCTTGTAGTTACTCTGTATTGGGGCATATAAAGTTTGCAATACCAAGGGTCCTCTCTTCCCGATGATGACCAACTAGGCCATCTTCTGCTACATATGCAGCTAGAGACAAGAGCTCTGGGGTACTAGTTAGTTCATATTATTGTTCCTCTTATAGGGCTGCAGACACATTCAGCTCCTGGGGTAAGTTCTCTAGCTTCTACATGGGGGCCCTGTGTTCCATCATATAGATGACTGTAAACATCCACTTCTATATTTGTCAAACACTGGCATAAACTCATACGAGACAGTTAATCAGGGTCCCTTCAGCAAACACTTGTTGTCATATGAAATAGTGTCTGGGTTTCTTGACTGATTATGTGATGGATGCCCAGGTGTGGTAGTCTCTGGATAGTCCATCCTTTTGTCTTAGCTCCAAACTTTGTCTCTGTAACTCCTTTCATAGGTATTTTGCTTCCTATTCTAAGGAAGAACGAAGTATCCACACGATGGTCTTCTGTGATTCACGCTACCTTCCCACCAGCAGGAATACACTCGAACACCAGGATCCTTCTACAGACTGCTTTATTGAAGCCTTGAAAGAGGAAGACCCAGAGCCCAGAAGGGGCTCGGCTTATATAGCCAAGGAAGAGGTGTGTCTTAACCAGATTGGCTGCTGGGCCATCACTCATGTTAAGCCCCAGGCTGGGCGGTGATCAAGCATGGTTACGCAACAGGCACATGTGCTTTCAGGTTGTTTACCCACTCTATAGGGTGGGGGTAACAGGATGTCGGCGCCATTTTAGAATGGCGGCTGAGCCGACTTGGGCGTGGCCCTCTACAGTCTTCCTTCTTGATTTTCTTGTGTTTCACAAATTGTATCATGGTTATTCTAAGATTCTGTGCTAATATCTGCTTATTAGTGAGTGCATATCTAGTGACTTCTTTTGTGATTAGGTGACCTCACTAAGGATGCTATCCTCCAGATACATCCATTTGCCCAGAAATTTCATAACTTCATTGTTTTTAGAGCAGAGTAGTACTCCATTGTGTAAATGTACCACATTTTCTGTATCCATTCCTCTGTTGAGTGACAACAAAAAAGCGGGCTTATCATGACTGCACTCTAGAAGACCCAACAAGCAGCTGAATGAGTTGAATGCAGATATTTGCACCTAACCATTGGATAGAAGCTGCTGACCCCTGTTTTTTAATTAGGGAAAGGCTGCAAGAAGCTGAGGATGAGGGCTATCCTGTAGGAGGACCCACAGTCTCAATCAACCTGAACCCCTGAGATCTCTCAAACATTGGACCACCAACCAGGCAGCATACACCAGCTGAAATGAGACTCCCAACACATATACAGTAAAACACTGCTGGATCTAGGTTCAGTCAGAGAAGACGCACCTAACCCTCAGGAGACTGGTCTCGGGGAGTTTAGAGGTCTGTTTGGTTGAGGAGTGGGGGATGGAGAATGGGGACATCCTCATGGAGACAGAAAGGTGGAGATGAGGTATGGGATATGGAATAGTCAGAGGGTGGACAGGGAAGAGGGAATTAAACTCCAAAGTGGAAAGATAAAAAAAAGGAAGGAAGGAAGGAAGGAAGGAAGGAAGGAAGGAAGGAAGGAAGGAAGAAAAATAATTTAAAAGAAAAGAAAGGGATTCCTGATGCTCCCCACCACTTTGCTAGGAATTAATGGCAACTGACGGCTATTGAATGATGGTGTCCCTTATGTTTAAAAGGTCGGCATGTCCATTGATATAGTGGGTGCTCCTGTACAGTGCATATTGATGACACTAATTGTATTCAGTCTATTTTAATAATAATTTTGAACAGGCATTAAGTTTAGAGTAAATTGACAGGTATGTTGTGGAGTACAGAGATAGGTAGAGGTAGAGAAGGGGCTATACTGCCTACATGTATGACACTAAATAAGTATGACACTATTTATTATTTAAAATGTAACATGTTCTAGTTTTCTTTTTGATGTTATAATAAAGACAATGACAGAATCATTTTTTTAAAGAAAAGAGTTTATTTAAGATTGTAAATTACAGTGAGTACAGCATCATGGGAGGCCAGGATAGGATAACAAGAGAGGAACCTGGAGTGAGAACTACTTACTGGCTTGATACTCTGACAGCTGAGCCATTTCTTTTATATGCGTAGGCACACCTGATAAGAGCTGACCTTGTGCACAGTGGGCTTCAAGTAAAATGCAAGAATATGCACCGATAAATGTGTACAAGCAATATGACATAGCCAAGTTCTCAGTTGAGATTTCCTCTTTTCATATAGGTCAAGAGTTCTATCAAGTTGATGAAAACTAATCAGTGTTTCTTTCAGTATTCCCCATGATTGCAAGATGACTGGATACAATGACTTGAGGTACTTATTTATCCAACTTCATTTATATCCCATAGTCAGAAAAGGTATTATAGAATAATGACTATAGCCAGAAGTATATAAATGAACCAAATTAATTATTTAATATATTTATGGTTTAAAGCAAAAACAATGAAAGCAAACAAAACTTTCCCTATGCAATCCATCATTTCTTACATTGCAGTCTGATAATTCTTTGTTTTAAATTATAACCCTGCCATAATCTGAAGTGGATTGTATTTGTCAGGAATTTTCTTAGTAAATGGAAAGAAGGTATATGATTCAACAATGCACATTGATATTTATTAAAAGACTATAACATCTAGATGGGTACAGATGTAGATTAAAAGTTGTTACATATATTTCCTTATTAAGTTCACACTATAATAAGCCCAGTGTAAGAAAGATAAGAAATAAGTGCTTTTATAGTTTTTTTTTCTATTTTTGACTTTATATTCCATACAGTTTATTTCGTATAGAATATCACAAAATCAATAGTGACTTAAGCTTTCTACTTACTCATCTTTTTCTAGAGAGCAGCACCAGCCTGATCACTATTCAAAATTAAAGGTAAAACAAGTATTGCAGTTCAGGCATGAACAAATCTTTGCATGTTTTAATATGCCTATGAACTGATAGAGTAAGTCACCGAATCTTATTTCCAACAGGACTGAGATGCTTAAGAAAATCCAGGCACACTGTGCGTTGCACAATGATGGAATCCATGTAATAATTGTTATCCAGGCTACCACTGGTTCCACTCTGCTGTATTCATAGTTTATCAGAATCCTTTAAACATGTATTTGTAGGAGAATGACTAAAAATTAAAGGATAAATGGTTTATAAGGAAAAATCTAAAGCAAGGTTGAATTTGAAATAAAGCTAAGTCATTGCTATCTCCTGTGGAAATCTGATAAAAAATATTATAAATCAGAATTCATGCATTTACTATGTATAATGATATATCTAACAACATAAAATAGCTTATGTGTTCTTAATTACAGGTTAATATTTGTTGTTGATGCTTCTTAACTTTCTATTAAATAATTGTCCCAAAATATCATTAGAGGTACAGAACCTGTACCTGTGTGTACTTCATGTATAGAATAACAAATGATAACATAATAAATGAATTAATTTACAGCATATTCTAAAGGTGAGATATTCTAAAGTTGACAATATCTCAATTAATTTTGGCACCCTAGAAACTCTAGGGAGCAGCACTGGGGAACAGAAGCTTACTCGATAAGGTCTCATTTAATACATGACTTTAGCTATATGGAATGATTGGCAGAAATCCCCAGGTCTCAAGCATAGCAAATAGACTCTAGGAATACATAGAAGGATGATTTTGATGACTATAGTTCTTATATATTCAGTTACAATATATAGAGGCTGTAATATCCTATTCAATCTTTTTTTTAATGAAATACTATCTGTAAACACAGCCTGGAATGCATGAAACATCTAGATTTGAATTAATCATTGGAAGAAAAAAAATCTATCTTCCCGGAAAGGTACAGAAGACCTCTTTTAAAAATGAGCATATGTTTCCGACCACTATAAGATGTTCGAGCAGATAATGGTTGGCCCCTATAACTCAGCATTGCTTTTCAGTGGTAACATTTCAAGGCATTTAGAAAACCTCTTTAGTAACATTTTTATAAAACATTTCATTACATTTTGACCAACCTCATTAATAAACACAATTCCTGCTTATTTACTGTCACTCAGAATTTAAAGGAAGACTAGAAAGTAATGCTCTACCAAAACTTTCACAGACAATAGCTAAGCCTGAAATAAATTATGGTGAATACACTTGCTCTCTACTCTTTTTACCTCATTTCTGTTTGTCAGTGTCTTGCTATTCTTCTGATTTTATAGGTGTAAGGCCTTGGTTTGTTTTTCTTTCAAAAACCCTGGAGTACTCAGAATGATTCCAAGGCCTGGAGCTCTTATCACTGCAAACAAAACTGTCAGTTCTGAACCACTGCTGCGAAGGAGACTCAGGCTAGAGGAATGCCAACCCAGCAGTTCCCAGGGAGCAGAGCAGGAACTCAGCAGAATCTCATTAATGAGGGATTAAATGTATAAAAATAATACTTTTGTTCCCTTAACCTTTATTTACATTGAAAAAATATGGGATAAATGTAATCATTTTATCACAGTTTGACAAAGTTTGCGGGAGTGTTCTGTGTTAGCTCAGGTAGAAATATTTTTTTTTTCTCTTTATTAGATATTTTCTTCATTTACATTTCACATGTTATCCAGAAATTTTCCCTTACCCTCCTGCGTCCCCGCCCTGCTCCCCTACCCACCCCCTCCCACGTAATGGCCCTGGCATTCCCCTGTTCTGGGGCATATAGAGTCTGTATGACCAAAGGGCCTCTCCTCCCAATGATGGCCAATTAGGCCATCTTCTTCCATATATGCAGCTAGAGACATGAGCGCAGGGGGAACTAGTTAGTTCATGTTATTCTTCCACCTAGAGGGTTGAAGACCCCTTCCGCTCCTTGGGTACTTTCTCTAGCTCCTACCTTGGGAGTCCTGTGTTCCAACTAATAGCTNGGCACAGGGATAGCATCCAAATCAACAAAATCAGAAATGAAAAGGGAGACATAACAACAGATCCTGAGGAAATTCAAAACACCATCAGATCCTTCTACAAAAGGTTATATTCAAAAAAACTGGAAAATCTGGATGAAATGGATAACTTTCTAGACAGATACCAAGTTCCAAAGTTAAACTAGAAATATTTTATTTTGCTCACATTTCCTTAGTCATATCAAAACTAGAACAGTAAATAAAAAGAATAAAATTCTAGAAGATATAATCCCATATGTAGATATGAGAACATAAAAAATATAATATTTTAAATACTGAGTTAAAATTTTAAAATTGAATATTGAATTACCTTAGTAAGCAATAAAAATGTATATGAAAGATAATTTTTATAAAAAAAAACAAAACAGTTACTTATTATATTTAAACTTTTATCTTATCTGTCTTTTTCATGCCACAGTAAATATGAAATACATATCATAAAATTTGGAAAAAAATCACCCATATACCTATGTTTTCTGAGTTGTACAATGGGGCATTAAACAAGTTAGCTAAGTAATCTAACAGGATGACTAATATCCCACCTCAGCTATCTGAATAAAATTTCTCACTTTGTTTGAAATGATTGTCTCTGAAAAGTTTATCATATGTTAGTTTGGTTTGGAACAAAAAGTTAAAAACATAAGTTTGATCACTATCCTCCCTTGTGGTATTTGTACCAATGTAATCTCCAAGTAATTTAGGGGAAGAAGAAATTTCAAAATATAGAACAGAATTGACTGTGAGGGAAAAGAAGAAAGAATCACTCCTGTGTAAATTTACATCTGTGTCATAAAATCTCAAAAAACAAAAAAGAACCACATTAATATTGTATTTCTCTGCTTTAAACAATATTACTCTAAATTTAAAAATCTTCTGACTCTAATGTATGAAGCAACAGGGATTAACAAGTCACCACAACAGATGGGCAGTCTAGCCCTCTTTAGGGACATTTATTCAATTCTGAGAATTGTATTAAAAACTTGACAAACTTTATATTCCTGATACGGTGATGCACTGTTAATAGTAGGTTGGAAATAAAAGCCTTTTCATATAAAATCTTTCCAATCTATGGCCTCTAAATTTCTCAACTCAGGGCTAAAATCTTTGTGTGTGTGTGTGTGTGTGTGTGTGTGTGTGTGTGTATAGTACTTGCATCTTTCTATAAGTTTTTATGCGTAGTAATTTGATAATAGATCCATACACTTTTTATCTTATAACAGATTAAAAATTGGGCTGTGATAGAAGTATTGTCCACATTCTTTGGTATTTTTTCAATTAATTCACACATTCATATGGACTCTCATATAAACATATACATACACACACATATATCTATATTACTATATATACATATATAGTGCATATAGACATTTTAACTAAGTCTTTTTTGAACATATTAACTTCATATTATATATGAAAATGCACATTTATTACTATATAGTAATAAAGAAGTAGAAGATTGAAGGCATAGTATGGCACAGGAAGACTGCAGGCAGTGGGCAGGCAGGTGGTGTGGGTTGAATCTGTTGAATCTGTTTGCCTGAAGTTATCTTTGCCTATTCTGAGCTGAGGTTGCTAAATGATTTTCTGCTGTCTTGTCAATAAAATAAAGGTAACTACTGATGCTGTTCTTCACCGGGAGATCAGAAAATCATAGAAGAGGATCAGATCATGGGATGCATTGTGAGACATGTTCCTCATCTGGAGGAGGAAACAATTTTGCAAGAAAGTTTGACAAAAGAAAAGAAAATTCTAGGTGAAGACACTAGACTTAAAGAAGGAAGAGGAGGAAGAGGAAGAGGAGGAGGAGGAGGAAGAAGAAGAGTTTTAAAAAAAAGAGTAAAGGATATACTAAGTATATGTAGTACTCCAATGCACTTTCAAAATATACAATAGAGTTTACATCATGCAGTCTACATACATTACAACTACCTTACCAAGTACAAAAGAACAGATTATTGGGTGAACTACATGATGGATAAAAATAGAAAGCTGAAAGGAAAGGAATAATCTAGCAAAGCATTGACTATAAACCAATAGATATATCACACCTGAATTCTTTGAAACATTGTGTCTTGAGTTTTCTGCATGCTTTTCTTAGGAGTGTTTTTTTGTTTGTTTGTTTTTGGTTTTTTTTTTTTTTTTTTTTTTTTTTTTTTTTTTTTTTTTTTTTTTTTTTTTTTTTTTTTTTTTTTTTTTTTTTTTTTTTTTTTTTGGTTTTTTTTTTGCTTTGAATTTTCTTTAACAGTTGTGTCAATGTCTTCTATCGCATCTTTTACACCAGGTTTGCCACCACTTGTGTTTTCTTTATTGTTTCTACTTCCACGTTTCAGTCTTGGATCGCTTTATTCACTTCCTTCACCTCTTCACCTTTGTTTTCCTGTATTTCTTTCAGTGAGCTATTGATATCCTCCTTAAAAAACTTTATTATCTTCATGAGATAGGATTTTAGGACAGATTCCCGAGTTTCTGCTATGTTGGTGTATTCGGGGCTTGCTGTTGTGGGAGAACTATGTTCTGATGATGTCCATGCAAATTGGCTTTTGTTTCTTATGGTCTTTTGTTTGGATACCTGGCATTTGTTGGTCAGGGAGATTCTGTCTGGAATCGGTCTCTCTCTTTTTTTTTTTTTTTCTGGGTTGCTTCAGGTCTCCCAGTAGGCCTGTGACCCTGGCTGAAGCAGACCACCTGTGGGGCCTTTCAACTGGCGGCTCTTCACATTGGCAGTGAAGCTGCTGATCTGTTGCCCCTGCCTCAGTAGATCTCTGGTGGGGGGCTTTTTACTGTTGATTCTTCAGTGGAGCAGTCAAGCTGTTGTCCTATGTGAAGATGTGCTCCAGAGGTGTAGAGTAAGGACTGTGGTTTCAGTTTTTTTGTGTTCAGCAAAACTCTAGGGAGGCTTTCAGACTTTCCTGTCAGTTGCCCTGTATGCCTTCAAGTTGTGGTTTCAACTGCTCTGAGTGCAGTAGATCCTCTAGTGTGGCTCATTATCTTGTGTCTTCACAGGAGCAGACCAGCTAGGAGTCTACCTCAGCAGAAATGACAGGGCAGAAGGGACAGAATGGAAGTGGTATTCGGGAAGGCAGGGGTTTTGGCGGTGGCTCCTGAGTCCACTGGGCGCCCAGAGGCAGCTCTGAGAATTTGAGGAGTGGGAGTATTCTTACCAACTGCAGAAGGCATAAAATATTATTTTCAATAAAAGAAACTATTGGGTTATTTCATATCTGATCTCTGTTATCTAAATTGAAATAGAAATAAATAAGATAATGAATAAAAGAGAAAGAAAACAGTTCTAGCTAGAAAACCCTATGTGAGTTACACCTATTAATTTTAACTGTCTGGCTTTTATTTTTACTTACACTATGCGTTACAAATGTTTAATTTTTATCAAGCTTAAATATTTCTTATTTTTATATGTTGATATCTTAGTTTCAGAGGGATAACTGATAATTCACACTTTGAGATTTTTCTTTATATTTTTTGATATTTAGCTCACTAATTTAGCTAAAATCCTTTTATTATAATAATTAAGTTTCTAAAATGCATTCATCAGTCAATTCCTAGAGTTTAATTTTGGCGCATACTATGCAATATTTTACAAATAGTCTTTCCATTATTCTCAAATTTGAGTTACAAGTTTAACTTATTTTTCTGTCATTTAAGAATTTGTCACCTATCGCTTCTTGGTCTTTTGGCTAAAATGAAGGGTAAAAAATTGTCATCTATTCTCAAAAAGTAATTTCCATCTCTTTCTTATGTCTGAAATTCATTTATTTTATTTCATTTTGGTAAAACATTCAGAACTCCAAAGTAGTCTCCTACTAGTCCATTTTACAGAACTCTGTAACTTGATTGTTAGGCCATGGCTTTCTTGTGAGGTAAAATTTGTGAGAACAAATTTTTCTTTTCTTGTTTTTTTAGAATGCATATAATAACAAAAGTTTACCTACAGGTGGTATTCTAGAAATGTTTCACCATGGTAAAATCATAACTACTTCTTTAAAAAGAAATCATAACCAATTGAAAATTTTCATATGAGGTATGAACACTATGTCAACTAATATCTTCATAAAGGTTATATATATATATATATATATATATATATATATATATATATATATATATAATGTGTGTAATGTGTGTAATGTGTGTTTGTGTGTAGTCTATAAATTGTATTATGCAAAAGAGATGATCTATAAAACTACAAAATTGAGTAGTGCTTTATTTAGTGGTTGTGATAGCCATATCTGTCACAATAATCCCCATAACTTCATAGCAAAGGTCCTTAACGTGTAGGTTGTGAGCTTTTATAGGGTATCACAAATGGATCTTATACAAATGTCAGTGACTGAGAATATTTAGAAAATTTGGTAATAGAAGAATTTCTGCATACTCGGTAACTAAGGCAATTTACAATCAAGTGTAATATGTACACCTTCTTTAACTGAAAATTCTCACTATTATCTTGGTACTGTAAAATACCCTGTTATCTCTACACTGTGCCTGATATCTTCCCATTGAGATCTAATGTTATCTCTGCTCAAATGGACACAAGTATATGTTATGAGTCATAGTGTTGTCCCTTTTCATACAATTTCTTCCTACAAAACATAAGGATATGATGATTATGAAAAATAAATGATTTTAAAAATTTTACAATCACCATTTCATAACATAAATATATCAAATTAGTATTTTTGGATTGTTTTAAATAACAATATTTCAGCTTAAAATTGATAATTTATTTTATACAGAGCTTAACAAAGAATGTCAGCATATTTAGTCTTTTCAGACAGTAATGTCTGAAATCTCCTTAAATATACCATATGAGAAGAAACATTCTTAGCATTGTGCATTGTAAGATCAAAATAATAATCATCTCTGAAAATCTTTGAAAACATTGTATACTGAAGAATAAATATTAATTGAAGTTTTATTCCTTTGCATGAAAGTACATCTAGCTCATAAGTTTGGAAAAATGTTTTAATCTTAAAAAAATAATAAAAATCATAAATGTATCAAAGAAGAGGTCTAAAAAATTGTTTGAGCTATTTTCCTTAATCCACAAATGTTTGGTTTATCTGTTTATTATATATTGTTACATATGGGAATTGTGAAAAATTTACTTGGTGTAAGATCAGAGTAGAAACGATTTAAAAAGCCGTTCTCTAGAGTAGCTTCCAATCACACTAAATAACATTATTTTGTTAAAAGCAACATTTCCTGCTGTCTTCAGAACTGTGAAATGAAGATACACTAAATGATCAGATGCTACAATTGTTTGCCTCTTTAGTTCATACATTACACAGGATTTTCTGAAACTTTAACTTCTTTCACTATGGGTCTTTGTATTTTATGAAGAATTATGTTGATGCCAAATATTAAAAGACATAGTCTTTGGTAAAAACAGGGTAATTGTTTTATCAACAGCATGTGTTAGAGCGATACAGTATGACAGATGATCAGATAGCAGGTTTTTACTGTGTAACTGGCAATACCTGTAGACACTGCAAAGTGAAAAATGCAAGGGTGTGTATATATTTAATATAATAATAATAATAATAATAATAATAATAATAATATGTAGTATATGTAAAGCCAGTAAAATAATTTAATACCTGGTTTTAGAGCTAAAAAATGTGTTGGGGGCCTAGTGAGGGCACTAGGATATTTAGGCCATTAATTCTGACAATAATCTGTTTCACAGAGGGAACCTATATTATGGAAGAAAAGAACCAATATAGCAAGTTGACTGAAAAATCATACTTTTGCAACAAAAAAAGGATAGACAATCAGTTTCTGATACTTTGTTTCATGTGCTGTTTTGATGGCACGGGTTAACAAGTATCTCACAAAGAGATGAATAACATTTAAAAGCAAAGTAGAAATTCATTAATATTATGCTAAAAGTCACTCAAAATAGAAATTAAAGGCCCATAAAATATTTTCATCAGGAACATGATATAATATTTGATGCTATTCTAGCAATTATTGCTTCTATTGTGTGCACTAATAACACGGTGGATTTATCTTTTCTCTAAATTAACAGCAAAGTATGCTCTTTATAATAAGCCATTAGTTTAAAAGAATACATACAAGTTCAAAACTATTATCTTTGGAACAGCATTCTTTTCAACTATTTTTGAACTGTCAAATTGTATTTTCTTTTCTTAAAAAAGGTTTTTTATTGAAGAATGACTTATGTATTTATGAATTGAAATGTAATTAGTTCATGTAATCCTTGAGTTATGATCAAATAAACACAAATTTTATAATGAGGTTAAACTTACCATTTATTCATTTGAACACATTGATATTTTTCTATCAAGCTATTAGATATGTAATGCATTATTGTTAACTCTGTTCACACTTATGTGGCATAGAATATTAGAGGCTATTCTTTTCTATTGTAACATTTTAAGACTTATCTATGTCTACCTATCCTACCAATCCCTCTTCTCAACACTATAATGTCCAAAACACTTTCCACTTATATGAATCATTTTTTAAAATTTCATGTGTGAGACCATCCCGTATTTTTCCTATGTGTATACATTACTTCCCTTATTTCTCTGTTTTCTACTATGTTGCCAAAAAATAAAGAATTCTATTCTTTTTCTTGGCTTTACAGCACTGAGATTTTCATGTCATTATATTACATATATCCATCTGTCTCCTGACAAATGCATAATTGCTTCCATTTCACCTAGGGGTGACAGTGCAATGGGACAGGGGAGTTCTTTTTTTTTTTTTTTTTTTTTTTGGTTTTTCGCATTTGTCTGCAGCCAAGAGCTACATCAGGTGAGAGGAGCAAGGTATAAAAAAAAAAAAAAATAGATGTTAGAAAAATTCTTATCTCAAGCAGATTTATGCTGTCCATGGTTCCCAGGAGTAGAAATGGTAAATATACAAATACATGAAAAAGAGAGAGACTAGGTTTCAGAATCTGGGGCACTTTAGCAAAAGAGAAGGAAAATGGATATATATCTAGGTCCCTTTGAGACAACAAGTTCTCTTCCTCCCCTGTCTATTATCTGCCCTTGGTGAACCAATCTGTCCATATGTGTCAATTTATGTATGTTTTTGTTTTATTGTTTAAATGATTGTTGTTCTGTATTTCATGTTGCAAAGAAAAATATGCTTAAAACTTTATCTGCTGACTGTCCACCCCTTGATTTAGTTTAACTTGTTTAAAAAGCAGTCTCAGTTTGCACAGCAGAAAAAGGTAAGTTGTTTTGTGAAAAATCTCTGTGACTGTTTTTATTGAGTTCAGGAGATAAAAAGGTTCACTTCTCTTGAAATTATAGTTGGAAAAGCAAGAACATTTTGTTTGATCTAAATATATAAAATGTGTGTAGCCACTTCATTTTTGTTTCTGACTGGCTTTAAAAGTATAAATATGTTCTGCATGTCTTGGTTATAGAGTACTGGCTTATAAGTTATTAGGCGTAATTAAAAATTTGTAACATTGTTAACAGAAAGTTAGCTTAAAACTAGTAACTCAGGAGCCGGGCATGGTGGTGCATGCCTTTAATCCCAGCACTCAGGAGGCAGAGGCAGGCAGATTTCTGAGTTTGAGGCCAGCCTGGTCTACAAAGTGAGTTCCAGGACAGCCAGGGTTATACAGAGAAACCCTGTCTCAAAAAACCAAAAAATAAATAAAAAAAAAAATTAAAAAAAACCAAAAAAAACCCAATAAAACTGGTAACTCAGGATTGAAATAATTCTAAACAACATTTGGCATGGGCCAACCCAGAAAAAGAGGTCCCTAAAGATTATTCTAAATTGGAGTAATATTTTATATAAGCCTTATCCTTGAAACTGGACTTATAAAGGATAGGATTTAAAACAATGTCTCTTTACTGAGGTATTAGAAGCTGTACTGTCATGCATTCATACATAAGAACTGGCAGCCAAACTTTGTAACATGGAAGTAATGCTCTTAGTATTGATTTTCAAAGAGAATTAAATATTTAAAACTTTTTCCCCAAAATTATTGGTATGTTCTAATATTGCGAAATAAACTTAAATATATAGTTAAGCTGCTAATATTACATTAGCTGCAGTTTACAACTCAATCACAAGCTCAAGATTTTTAACTTACGCATATTTGTAATTAAGAAAAAGTCAAGCAAATGGAGATGATTGCAAGAGTAATAAAAAGGTTAAAAACAGCAGTAGCACAATGCCAGCCTGCCCCCCCTTTTGAACAAGCTATATTGGATACAATCATAGGAGCAAATTTAACTCCCCAGTATTGGAAAGTAGCTCTCAGTGGGAGTTTATGTGGGATAAAATAAGGTTCCAATGAACCAGTTCCGGAATTTGTGGATCAACTGCTAAAAGCAGCTGGTAGAATTTTTGAGATCCCCAGGCAGGAGTTTCTTTTGTTATACAATTGGCTTATGAGAATACCTATGCAGCCTGCTGCATGGCCATCCGGCCATACAAAGCAAAGGCAGAAGACTTGTCTGAATAAATTCATCTTTGTGCAGAAATCAGACCTTCATACAAACATGGTATGGCTATGGCTGCCGCTTTACAAGTGACCATTGCTTTCACAGACATGAGGGAATAATGGATGTTTTAAATGTGGAGGTTTGGGTAATTTTAACAATGACTGTTGTCCACCCAGTCCTTTCTGCTGGGGCAGACTCCTAGTTGGTCTGCTCCCATGAAGATATCATTTCTAGACCCATCTTAGAGGACCCACTGCACTCAGAGAATTTTGTAAAAAGTACCCCCAGTCCAAGAGCTACTGATGGGAACCTGGTGGACTTGGGGCCCAACACACACCAAAGCCCTTGCTCTTCAGAGTACCACATCCCTTTTGTCCCTTCTACTATTTCAGCCCAATCTTCATTGCTGGGTTAGACTACTAGTAGGTCTGCTCCTGTGAAGACACCACATCTAGACCCATCCTAGAGGAGTACTGCACTCAGAGAAGTTGAGTAATTGAGAATTCACTGCACTCAAAGTAGTTTGACAACAGCTTGACTGCTCCACTAAAGAACCAAAAGTCTGAAGACCTCAAAGGAAATCTACTGCAGCCAGGGCAACAGATCAGCATTTTCTCTGCCCCTGTGAAGAGAACCCAGTTGGAAGGGCCCATGGGTAGTCTGCTAAAGCCAGGGTTGCAAGCCTACAAGGAGATTTGAAGTAACCCAAGGTCAAAAGAGGCAGTCTTCAGACTGGCATGGTGGTGCACGTCTTTAATCCCAGTACTTGGGAGGCAGAGGTAGGCAGGTTTCTAAGTTCGAGGCCATCCTGGTCTAAAAAGTGTGTTCAAGGACAGCCAAGGATATACAGAGAAACCCTGTTTCTAAAAACAAAACAAAACAAAAAAGAAACAAAAAAGAAAAGAAAAGAAAAGAAAAGAAAAGAAAAGAAAAGAAAAGAAAAGAAAAGAAGAGGCAGACTCCCGACAGTCATTCAGATCAACAAACAGGATGGATATCCAGATGGCCAAAGGCAAGCACAAGACCAAAAGCAACAAAAGTCAAAGTACATGGGCATCATCAGAACATAGTTCTGCCACCACAGCAAAACCTTGATATACCAACACACCTGAAACTCAGGAATCAATCCTGGACTGGCTAGTTTTGTGTCAACTTGACACAGGCTGGAGTTATCACAGAGAAAGGAGCTTCAGTTAGGGAAATGCCTCCTTGAGATACAGCTGTAAGGCATTTTCTCAATTAGTTTTCAAAGGGTGAGGTCCCCTTGTAGGTGGGACCATGCCTGGCTGCAATCTTGGGTTCTATAAGAGAGCAGGTTGAGCAAGCCAGTAAGAAACATCCCTCCATGGCCTCTGCATCAGCTCCTGCTTCCTGACCTGATTGAGTTCCAGTTCTGATTTTTTTGGTGATGAACAACAGTGTGGAAGTGTAAGCTTAATAAACCCTTTCCTCCCCAACTTGCTTCTTGGTCATGATGTTTGTACAATAATAGATACGCTGCCTAAGACACTTATTTATTAATTTATTTATTTTACATTGAAAATATTATTACCCGCACACACCTGTCAACCCTCCTAGTACTCCACATACCATATCTCCTCACCACCCCCTGTCTCCACATGGATGTGACCACCATCCACACCAACTGACCTATAAACTCCATGGGGAAGGTTAGGTGCATCATCTCTGAATGAACACAGACCCTGCAGTCCTTTGAATTTTTTGTGTTGGTGGCCTCATATCAGCTGGTGAATACTGATAAACACCTCTTTATGTGTTTCCCTAGTTCAATAACAGAGGTCAGTTGCTTCTGTCCATTGGTTGGGTGCAACTATGTGCCTCTGACTCTTTCAGCTGCTTGTTGGGTCTTCTGGAGTACAGTCATAATAGGTTCATTTTTGTGAGTGCTCCATAGCCTCGGTAATATTGTAAGGCCTTGTGGCCTCCCTATGAGCTGGATCCCTCTTTGGGCCTGTTGTGGGATATTCTTTTCCTCAGGCTCCTCTCCATTTCCATCCCTGTAATTCTATCAGACAGGAACAACTATGGGTCAGAGTTATGATTGTGGGGTGCCCCCATTCCATGACTTGATGCCCTGTCTTCCTGCTGGAGGTAGGCTCTATAAGTTCCCTCTCCCTACTTCTGGGCATTTCATCTAAGGTTGAGTCTCTTAACTTCCAGGTCTCTGGTGCATTCTGGAGTGTCTTCCCAACCTCCAACCTCCTACAAGGTTGACAGTTTCCATTCTTCCTACTGTCCACAGGTCTTCAGTAATTTTCTGTCACCCAATACCAGATCAGGTTTCCCTCTACCCCTCACTCATCCCCCCCATCCAATTTCCCTTTTGAATTCCTCCCTCCCTTCCCAGTTGTGATTGTCTTTCTTCTCCCTCCCAAGTGGGACTGAGGCATCCTCACTTGGGCCCTTTACCATATTGAACTTTTTGAGTTCTGTGGACTGTATCTAGGGTATTCTGCACTTTTTTTTAACCTAATATCCACATATTAGTAAATACATACCATGCAAGTCCTTTTGGGTTGGGGTTACATCACTCAGGATGATATTTTCAGGAAGCAGGATCTGATAATTCACAGGCCATAGAGGGGTGTTACTTATTGGCTTGCTACCACTGACTTGCTCAGCCTGCTCTCTTATAGAACCCAAGACTACCAGCCCAGGAATAGCACAACCTACAAGGGGACCTCCCCCCCTTGAAAACTAATTGAGAAAATGCCCAGCAACTGGATGTCATGGAGGCACTTCCCCAACTGAAGCTCCTTTCTCTGTGATAACTCTAGCTTGTGTCAAGTTGACATAAAAAAAATCAGCCAATAAAATAAGTTAAAAATAAAAATGATTGTCATAGGAACAGAAGCATGAGTGGACAATCACGTTGTGCCTCAGAAATGTTTCCTAGGTGCAGGATGGGTAATCATTGGGCCAGGTAGTATAGATCTAAAATCAGGGGCATCCCGTGTTGGGAAATGAGCAGAGGAGTCAGCCTCAGGC
The DNA here is from genome assembly GCA_902729485.2 of Mus minutoides. Taxonomy (NCBI): domain Eukaryota; kingdom Metazoa; phylum Chordata; class Mammalia; order Rodentia; family Muridae; genus Mus; species Mus minutoides. The sequence continues at coordinate 59,690 of LR752402.1, read as the reverse complement.
CTCCAGATGTCCACAGATAGCAGCTTAGTGGGCCATGAAGCTGTTACTAAGCCATGGAATTCCATTTCTCAACATACCAGAGTGACCTCAGGAAGTGCAGGATTGGACCTCTATTCTACCACCTATGCAGTACTGACCCCAGAAATGGAGTTTCACATGCTGCCTACAGTAATTTTTAGGCTCATGCCCCCAAATATCTTGGGCAAAGCAGCAATATTATAAAAGGATTGTAGATATATCCAAGTGTTATAGATAATGGTTATGTGGGAGAAATAAATATTATGGTTGCTTCCCCCCATGGCATTATAGCTGTGCCTTCCAACAAAAGAATTGTTCAACTTATTTCAGTTTCCTTGCATCTGCTACCTTCCAAATTTGTTAATAATAAGAAAGGACATGGTGGCTCTGGTTCCTCTGATGTGTACTGGGTTCAGTCTATTACTAGTAAGAGACCTAACCTTAAATTAATAATTGAGGAAAAAGTTTTGAAGGATTAATAGATACTGGAACCAATGTAACAATTGTTAAAGGACAAGATTGGCCTTTAACTTGGCCTTTATCTGATACTCTCACAGACCTTCAAGGGATTGGCTTTGCCAATAACCCAAAACAAAGTTCTAAACTTCTAACCCTGAGAGATCATGAGGGCAATTCAGGACAAATTCAAATCTGTCATGCCACATTTGCCAAAAACTCTCTGGGGAGGAGATCTCTTGTCACAGATGAGTCTTATACTGTGCAGTCATAATGAAGTAGTGACAAAGGATTTGGAAGGACAAGGCATTAAGACATTTGAAAGTTCTAACCTGCACTCTAACTGTAGAAGCTTGGGATATTTTCCATAATGGCTGCTATCATGGCTGCATTCCTTGCTTATAAAATTCTACGGATTAGAAATATTCCAAGGTGGGTTGATCTATATCTAAAGAAAAAAAGAGAAGCCACCTTTTCACTTTAGCAGAAGGAACTAGAGGCAGGGCATATAAGAGAATCTCAGTTGCGATGGAATACTCCAATAGGTGTTATCAAGAACAAATCTGTTAAATTAAGATTGCTATAAGAACTAAGAAAAGTCAATGAAACCATGGTATCTATGGGAGCTTTCCAAACTAGGCTTATATCTCTAGTAGTTGTTCCTAAAGTATATTATTAAATAGAAGTTGATTTGAAAGATTGTTTCTTTACTGTTCTTAACTATTTGCAAAAGTTAAGGATTGCAAAAGATTTGCTTTTAGTGTCTCTTGCATTAATTTTAGAGAACTTAGGAGAAGATATCAATGGATAGTTCTTCCTCAGGGCATGGCCAATAGGCCTACCTTATGTCAAAAAATTGGGGTACAAGCCATTTAGCCTATAAGAGAGCAATGGGAAATGATATACATCATATATTAAACAGATGCTGACTTGTTAGCAGGAAAAAAATCTTCAGGACTTGCTTTTGTGTTATAGAGATTTACAACAGGCATTAGTTGATAAAAGACTACAAATACCTCCAGAAAATGTACAAACTCAGGATCCTTATTATTTAGGCTTTAGACTTACAAATCAAGCTGTTTATCCCCAGAAGATAATTATCTGTAGGGACAGTTTAAAAACTTTAAATGATTTTCAAAAACTGTTAGGTGAAATCAATTGGCTTCACCCCTATTAAAGCTTACTACAGGAGAATTGAAACACTTCTTTGATATGCTTAAAGAGAATGCCTATCATACCTCCCCTTGATTTTTAAACTCTGAAGGATTGCTGGCCTTACAACAAGTAGAAAGAGCTATTGTAAAACAATGCAGAATTTGGAAAATTGAAATTTTTACATGTCTGTATTGATACTTGTTAAGGATTCATTTTTGCTTCTCTACATACAGGAGAAGCTTATAGAAATATGATTGATCATTGCTTACAAGCCTTCAAAGTTATGGGATTACCTAAAGTCATCAATACAGATAATGGGCCAACTTATACTGGAAATAACTTTAACTCATTTTGTAAGGAATTTGGTATTGAACATAGAACTGGAATTCCTTATAAACCAATGGGACAAGTGATTGTTCAACATGTGCATTGCACCCTGAAAAATTGGCTCTTACAAACAAGAGAGGGGGAGTTATATCCCTCGAGGTCACAGAAAGCACACCTTGTTCTTGTCTTATTTGTTTTTAATATTTTGCAAATTGATACTAAATGTCTGTCTGCAGAAGATGAAAACTGGCATCCAGTCACTTCCAGCTCTTATGCCATGGTTAAAGGGTGATATATCCTCTAACAAATACATGGAATGGTCCCAACCCTTTTTTAATATGGGGTGAGGTTCTGTCTGTGTTTTATTCATAAAAAGAAAATGGAACCTGAGGGCTGCCTGAAAGATTGGTTCATCATCAGGTAGACATGAATCCTGAGCCTTCTAATGATTACAATACCAATGATGATGATGGCTCAAAATCCCTATCAACCAGCTGAGTTATCCTGGAGTGTATTCTCCACTCTTGCTGGAGAGCAAGTGTTTTTTAATAAATTCTCAAAGCCATCCCCCATATAATTGGTGGACAGAATTTGTGTTTGATCTTTGCCAATTAGCATCTGGATTGGATACTTGGGACATTCCTGCAGACAACATTAATTTCTAATTATAATCTTGTTGCTTTTAACTATTGGGCCTTGTATCTTAAATAGACTTATTGCCTTCATACAGGATCGCTTTCAGCAAGCTCAGCTACTCAACATGGCAATTATCTATCACTATGAAGAAATGCATTGAGTGCATATTTACATGTCCTTCATGACTTTGGTGTGAATCAGAAAGAGTGTGCTATATAGAAGGCTGGTAGACAGAGAAGAATAAGAGTGTTCTTGAGCTCTTCTTGACCTAAGACAGAGACATACATTAATGCTATGTTTGTTTTCCCTGATGGGTAGATGGGAGAAACATAGACACTGACCTAAGACAAGCACAGTCACCTGGCCACTCAATACCTTAGATGGAATTATGGAAAACAAGTTAATCTTGTGCCCCCATCCAGCAAATGGTACTGTTCATCTTTTAAAAATCAAAAAAGAAGGAAATGTGACCTTCCCAGCCTTGAACAGGCTGAACAAACCTTGACTGTTTGTTTGCAATTTCCAGGAATTTAGAAGAATAGACTGCCTGTTGAGCTTGCTTTGCACCATAATCCAGCTGAAACAAAGGATGGGTTTTGTGGTTTTCTCTTTATCAGCTGGAGCTGCAGAATTAAACTTTGACACTTGATCAGAACCTTTGTCTTGGCTACATCCTTCTCTCTCATCCATCTTTTTCATTTCCAGTCTCCCTATCAGATAAACCCAGTTTTCCATGGCTGCTGTATGGCTACACTCTATGTGAGATGCATGCCAACCTGGTTTACATAGTGAGCTCCAGGACAGTCAGTACTATATATAGAGATGCTCTGTAAAAAGCAAGAAAGCAACAAATACAAGAGAAACTTAATCTACATCTAGAGAGTCTTTAGAGTGACATATATGAATAAAAAATATTGAATATCTTCATGACAAGTAATAATTATAGATTACAAAAAATAGATTCAGTAACAAACTACGAATTAAACCTCCCAATACTTCAAACAATTTCAGACAATTTCTTCAAGTTAATTGTCAAATAAGTTCACAAGTTTTAAGTTTATACAAAGGTAATTCATAGGATAAGTGCAAAGATTTATTGTCTTTTTAATTGCAAATACAAGAAGTGTCAGAAGTTTTGCTGTGTTCTACAAATATAAGCAGGTATTTTTTTGTTGTTGTTTTGTTTTGTTTTTTGAGACAGGGTTTCTCTGTGTAGCCCTGGCTGTCCTGGAACTCACTCTGTAGACCAGGCTGGCCTCAAACTAAGAAATCTGCCTGCCTCTGCCTCCCAATTGCTGGGATTAAAGGTGTGCGCCACCACGCCCGGCTAGCAGTTTTTACTTATTGATTTCATATGTGGGATACTTGCTTCTGTGGTTAGTTTACCAATTAACTTAGTAAGTTTTTAAAATTAAGGAAATATACACACACACATACACTTTTGAAAGTAATTTCACATTCTCAATTTTATATGAAGGAAAATATAAATAAAATAGAATAAATTCTTTAAAGAAAATATCCAAAGGTATATAAGAAAACTAGTACTACTAAAATTTCATTTTTTTTTTACAATTTTTATATATGCATGAGTGTTTTGTTTGTAGGTATGTATGGATACCATGTGCATGACAAGTACTTATGAAGGTCAGAATAGGATGCCTGATACCCTGGACCTGGAGTTATGGAATTTTGGATCTTGGTAATTGAACTTGAGTCCTCTGCAAGAACAAGCATTAAAAAAAGGACTGAAGAAGCTGAAGGAATTTGCAACCCCATAAGAAGAACAACAATGTAAACAGACCAGAGCTTCCAGGGTCTAAACCACCAACCGAGGAGTACACTTGGAGGGATCCATGGCTTGAGCCATATATGTAGCAGAGGATGGACTTGTCTGACATCAATGGGAGAAGAACCGCTTGGTCCTTTGAAGGCTCAATGCCCCATTGTAGAATAATTCCACGGCGGGCAGAGAGGTAGGAGTTGGTGGGTGTTTAGGGATAGAAGCAGGAGGAGGGGGGTGGAATAGGAGGTTTCTGGGAGGGGGGATATTGGGAAAGGGGATAATACTTAACATGTAAATAAATGAATTACCCAATAAAAAATAAATTGAAGTTCCAGGACATTTCTTTTGCTGACTCCAATAAAGTTCGAAGTGCTAGATTTATCATCAAATATAAAATCCAGTTTCCATATTATCTACCATATCTAACATTATCAAGATTTATCTAATAAAATACATCATTTGGTAAGACATTGATAAAAAATATATAGATTGAAATTCACTTCATGGACCTATAGCTATTGAAATCTAATTAAAAAAACATTCAGACACTTTTGCAAAGGCAATGAATTCAGATTTTTGACAAATATTTCCTTAATTGATTATATTTTTTCTTTTAAATATAAATACCCAATGGAGTTAGCTATTTTTTTCCCTAACAGCCAATGTTCCTCTGTACCTTTATGAAACTACTAGAGATTACTTAGCTAATGAAAGCAGTAGTATTGAAATTATTTTTCTATGCCAAATTGGCAACATAAGCATATTAAGCAAGACATAGGAGAAACTTCAGTATCAGATAGGTTTCACTTTTATAATATCTTATTTAAGGCCTTCCTTCTACTCTGCATAAACTGTTAACTCTATCTTGACCTCTCTTTCTTTCATCTATCATAGCTCTCCAGTCAGTTCCAAGTATTAAAAAATTTTGGTGAATCTCTAAAGTGTTACCAGATCTTAAATTTCTGAGACAAAATATTGAAATATTTACCAGGTTTTCCTTAGTACTTCATATGAGAAATATTGTATAATGAAAATAAAATAATACCTTATTATTTTACTGCTTATTAAAAGTAGACAGTCCTTGTTATGAGTATAGCACTTTTATAGATACCAGAGAAAATCATCATTTCAAATAGAATAAGCATTATCATATTGTTGTCATATATATAGTTATAATTTACATATTTTCCTTTATGTATTTTGAACCTACATTCCTATTTTTAATATTTGATAGACATTCTCTGTGACACTTGAGAACCCCAATATTATTCAGGGGGCATTTATAGAACAATATATTATCAATACAACTATATATTTTTATAATTATTATTAAAACAATGTGATTTTAATAACAGTTTTATCACCAAGATATTTGAATTTATTTGGTCCATGTATTACATATTTAACAAAACACCTTGAAGAAGTTATTATTTTTGCTTGTTTGTTACAAAATTTTATGTTATATTCTTTTCTCAAAGATAGCATACAATTTAAAGAAACTCATGTCAGTACTGGCAGGGCTGTTAAGAAGATCAGAGTTTTATGCATTGATCCTCAAATGCCGTAGGGACATTCATTCTTTGCTTCATAATTCTTTGAAGAAGTAAGTTTCCATTTCTCCAGGCAGTTCCTTGATTTTTTTTCTCAGTGTTTCATTTTTAGTGTCTTATACTAATAAATTATATTAATTCATATGTTTGTTCATATATAATCAGGAAATATAGTTTTTAATCATTTCTAAGAAGTTTTACCAGGAGTCATCCAGAAATATTCTGTGATATGTTATGAGAGCTATTAGAACTGTTAGAATAAAAGATGAGGAGGAAAAATGTGGTCTTTAATGGAAGTTTGGCAAGACCTAATACACTTGATTTGTTACCTAAATAATAGAGCAAGTTTTTTTCCATACCCTTTTCTAATTACTATACTTTTGAACATCTTTTGTGCTTATTTTTGTGAATGTTATCCATCTGCCAGTAATTATATGCCTACATTCTATTATGAGGAATAGGAAATCAGTATATACAAAACAACAGATTATGAAGAATAACCATTGAAATTAACAGACTTACATCGGTCTGAAATATTATAGTAGTATTTAATATCCTCTATTTTCTTCAAACTTTACATGATTGTGCATATTGATATTACCTTTTTATAACACATGACTGAAGAGTGCTGTTTAGTGTAGTAGTTTCACAATGAAACATCATGTTGTTGGGTTTTAATCTTTCAAATAAGTTAATATTATAGTATATTTCATATGCTCATTTTCTGATTTATCAACATTCTGTAGATGGACAGTAAGACAAAACACATCATTAAATTTTATAAAGTTTATATTTCAATGAATGTTTTTGCAAATGTAAAGAAAATATGTCATTTTTTATTGGTTTTAGTGATTCTGCCTTGCATGTATCACCCTCATGAACTATAATCTGTACATATGTAAGATGTCTACCTCTATTTGTTCAAGTATGTCTTTAGGGTTTATTTGTGGAAATGTAACTGGTGCTTTTTTTTTAATAATTGTGTAAATAATAAAGAATGTACTTTAGATCACTTAATTAATCCGAAGTAACTTAGGATGTTATATATCACTAATGACACTATAGAAGGTATTCGCTAGTTCTTTTATGGTAGTGATATAAGATGTGATAATTCTGTGGTGAAAAAATAGATTAGATTGATCAATTGTTTCAGAACCAATTTCAAAACAAACTTTGCATTTACTTTGATTAGCAGCTTAAAATTGTTCAATGTAGGTGATATCAAACTATACCAATAAATGAATGTTTGCAAAAGCAGAATATTGGGAGGAAAAGAATATAAAATATATAAAATATTTTTAAAAGAATAAAACTGTATTTAAATTAATAATTCAACGCTAAAATAGTTTTTGTTTTGGGATGATTGTGTTTGAAATTATAGCATAAGATAGAGGGAGCCACAGATCTTCTTAGAGGCCTGGGTTAAAAGACGGCAGTTATGCTTCAGAACTGCTCCCAGGAATAGAACATGTGCTCCAACCCCCACCAGCCCACTTACAGAGACAGCTTGATGCCAGGATACAAGGCGGCTCACAGTTAAGTCTCACCAGCACTAACACCTGGCCTAACTGAGGATTCTCCACCATGGCCCAGAAAACAAAAGAACTCCCACCCTGCTAGACACACACCATTAAGTTCATGATCCCCTCATGTCCTGGACAGAGTTTTTTCTGAGTATATATGTACACTTCTCAAACTTTATGAGCCCCATGTACCTTTTGACATTGGACGACTTATTCCAAACACATCCTCCCTCAGCATCCACATATGGTAAGAGGACCTGCACGTTTCAGAGATAGGATTATTACTGGCACTCTCCACAAGTGTTCAAAATTCCAGATGCCATACAAGGGCTAAAGGGTCAATGAACATGACTCTGAGGCATCTTTCATCTCTCCCTTTTTATCTTGAAATCGAGTCTCATTCTATATATACTTGTCTCTCACTCTCTCTTACTTAAAATAAATTATTTTTTCATATAATTCATCCTGACCATACATTCTCTTCCATCTGCTCATCTCAGCTCTCCCATATCTTCCATATCCTCCTGATCCATTCCCCTTCTGTTTGCTCTTCAGAAAAAAGAAGGACCCCAAGACAAAGGGCAAACATGATCTCATTTACTGTGAAGTTATATGTTCAGTTGTTCTACAATGTTCAAAAACACTTTTTCTTTCATCTATCACCTGTGACTTGTGCAATCTTTTCATTCCCTCTTTTAGATCTTATCAAAAATTGTAAACATGATTGGTATAGTGAATTTTGATCAAAGCTGTGATTATTATCAGAGAGTAACAATAAATGATAACACAGGCATTAGCTATTTATGATGGTAATTAAATTCTCTAAACTTACTTTTTCATTTTCAAATTCTAGTTTTAATGCTTTAAAATATTTTTTCAGTGATGAAGATATGAAAACTCCCAATTAAATAATATCACCAGCCTTCAAATTGGTATTCATATTTTCTCAAATTTAATTTGTTTAGTTAAATGATTTTTTTAGCTATGGGCTTTGATATGATGCGCACACTAAAATTTTTCATATTCTAGTCTATTGTATCATAAACCAAAGTCAATCTCAAATTTATAGTTGTAGACATTTTAGAGAGATAAATGATAATATTTCACATGAGATGAGACATGACATTTAATGATTCTTAGAACATAACTTCTCAATAATTCTTCCCTTAGTTGCTCCAACTGTTTTTCTGTGCCTGAAGCTGCTCCTTGTCTATATCACCATCTCATGTCTACCCTGCCTTCTTTATAAACTACGACTGCCACATTCACTTTCTTTCTGGCCCAAAGGTATCATTTAAGTTCATAATATTTTAAAATACCATTATAGTATCATGTAATGATTTTTCTGTAAATTTATGTGACATTATTTTTAAAGTTTTTAACTTCATTATATGTATTATATAACATATTTTGTTATATTGTATACAGAGAACATACATTTTTCAAATTCCAAGTCTTAAAATATTCTTGTTTGTATCAGAGAAGAAAGATATTGGCTCTTCTTTTTGTAATAGTAGGCAGGTTCATATTAACTGGTTTAATACAATTCCTCACCACATCCAACACAGTGCCATTGAAAAATAAATGTCCTTATCTGAAACCTGCTGTGGTGATAATAGATTTTAGACTGAGGAAATTTAAAATCATTGTCCCATAGCTTTGAAGATAATTTTTACAATGTAATCCATTGCATGAGTGCTAAAGATAGACTGTAAGAACTTTCCTAGTATAGTTGTGAGGTGTGATATTTACTTCTGGGTACAGAGTTTGATCAGATGTTGACTTTTAAAATAATTTCAAGTTTTTAAACCCCTGTATATTTAGAAGCCTTATTTAAATATATTTTTAGTACTTCCAGATTCTGGAAGGGTACATAAAATAATTATAAGATATTGTTCCTATCCTTATACAAAGAAAAAATAATAATCAATTTTAAAACAACAACAGCAAGAACAAAAAACTCTTTTTAGACAATTTGGAATCTATGATAAATTGATGTTCCTAAGAGTGGAGAGTTTGACAGCCATAGAGAATCACAGTTTTTCAGGAACAGACAATGCTAAGAAGGAATGACAGGCTGCTTATGGTATCTTTGAGTTCAGTAGCAGAGAGTGAATAACTCCCTCAAGGGACTCTCTCAATTCCAAGCACATGGTTCTAAGAAATTGTCTTATTCTCCTGGTAAGAGACAGAGATCTTTATCATTATGGCTAATGGACAAGCCACTATTTCAAAATGTGTAAAGATTATGCTGTTTTGTGCTTCTGTACCAAAGGAAATTATATTGTAATGTTACTAAAAGAAAATGAATTTTTATGTAATTTAATAAAAAACAAATGGTAAATAGCATGATTTTCACCTTGTCAGATAAATTCTCACCATAGTTACTATTCTCTACAAGATAATAACTTTCTTTCAAAAGAAATTACAAGCTATATTACAACAACAACAACAAAATACACCCTGATTATCCGCCCAAATAGATATATATGTAATATAACTCTTGCACATAAGGTTCAGAGAGAATTGCAGAAATTGCATGTTATGGGGCTATTGTAAGAGTCAGAGGACCAGGAAGTCTGCTCTGAAACTGTGTCTCCAAGAAATGACAAAGAAGTTATACTCATGATACCTTAACAATACACATTCAGAGGGAAAGCCCAAACAACTAGGGAACTGATCTGCTAAAAAAAAAAACAAAAAACAAAAAAAAAAAAAAAACTGCAGATGGGAAATCTTATGCAGTCCCAGGCCTAGACAAAGAACTGCAGGTAAGTAAGGGCTAGTGATACAGGATGAAATAGTCTTCCCTTCTCTGTGTGTGAAATCTCTAATTGGTTATCCATTACCAAATGTTGTTTCCTGTTTTGTTTTGTTTTATTTTGCTTTATTTGTTTGTTTTTTTTAGCCCTAAACTTTATATTACTCTTTGTGATAGTGTTATTTATTTCATTTGTTTTTATGCTAACATAGGCTGGATTCATTAAAAAAAAAAAAAAAAGCCACTAATCTTATCCACTGTGTAGAACCCATTCCTGTAAACTGATTATCTTTTTTTTTTTTTTTTTTTTGGTTTTTTGAGACAGAGTTTCTCTGTATAGCCCTGGCTGTCCTGGAACTCACTTTGTAGACCAGGCTAGCCTCGAACTCAGAAATCCACCTGCCTCTGCCTCCCAAGTGCTGGGATTAAAGGCGTGCGCCACCACACCCAGCTTCTGATTATCTTTTAATTCCATTGAAATATAGTTTATAGTTTGTTGTTGCTATATACTCTTCAATATAAAACTATCATTAGTTATATATCTTCTTAAAAATTATTTACAATTTTCATTTAGAGGGACAGAAACTGAAACCCCTTTGAGCTCAAGACTGTTTTTATGCTTTGATTTTCCTTCCTGGAATTTCTGCTGTTACCTGATTATTCATTGCTGTAACCCACGATCAATTTCCTGTGTCATCAGAATGGCTCCTTTAGCAAGCTTCTCCCATGGGCTTTTCTGTGAAGTTGGACTTTCCTAGGGTAGCAAGCCAACCATATGTGGAAAGTCTGTCAAGAAGCTTCATGAGGCACCCAGAGCAGAAAGAGTTTGTAACCAGTCCTGATGAAGTCAAAATTGATTGTATACAGAGTCCCTGCACTGTATATAGCAGGGCCTCCAGAAATATATATATCAAAATTTCTATTAACAGGCAAGTGTGTCAAAGTAGCCTTTCTAATTTTATGTTTAATGCTATTATTAAAAAAAAAACTCTATTAATAATGCTTCAATGTAATGATTGAAGTCCTAGCTACAGCAGTGAGACAACTGAAGGAGACCAAGGCAGATACAAATTGAAAAGGAAGAAGTCCAAATGCATTTATTTGCAAATAAGGAGACAGTATAAATAACTTTCACTCATAAACTACTATACCTGATAAACAGTTTATAGCAAAGTAGTTGGATATAAAACTATCAAAAATAAGTAGTCCTCCTATAAGTAAATGACAAATGGACTGAGAATGAGATCAAGAATATTGATTTAATAAAAGCCCCAAGTAATAACATTCTTTAAAATAACTAAACAGGCAATGAAAAGACAGTGTTTGAACAAATTGAAGAATATATCAGAAGATGCAGATGTCCCTTCATCATGGATTGATAGGCATAACAGTAAAATGACAATCTTACCAAAAGCAATCTTCAGGTTCAGCATATTTCTCATCAAAATTCCAACTCAATTCTTCACAAACCTTGTAATGAAACTCTTTTGCTTCATATGGATCCATTTAAAACACACACACACACACACACACACACACATACACACACACACATGCATGCACACATACACAAACACACACATGAGAACAACAAAAAACTCCAAAAAGGATAGCTAACAAAATATTAAAATATTAAAATTACTGCTGTATTCGAGTTTCACTATGCCCAGTTTCAAGTTATATTCTTGTACTGAAGAATTAGATAAAAACCAAAATCAATCAATCAAACAAACAAATTAAATAAAAAGTCCTCCATGGTTTTGGCACAAAGACAGACATGTTGATCACCAGAATCTAATCCAAGAGCAAGGCATAAAACCACATATATATAGCTACCCAAATTTTAATACAGAAGCCAAGAATAGACAGAGACATAATGAAGTTATTATCAACAAATTGTAGTGTTCAAACTTGATATCATGTAGAAGAATGCAAACAGATCCATATTTGTCAACCTGCACAAAACTCTAACCATTGTTTATCAACAATATCTACATAAATGCAGATACACTGAACATGAAGTATAGAGTTGTCTTGAACTCAAAGCACAGAAGAAAGCTTTCTAAACAGGACATCAATAGTGCAGGCACTATAATAAAATAATAATAAAACCTATGAGAGTAAAATGGTTCCATAGGGCAAAGGATACCATTAGCCGTACAGACCTGCAGACTTAAGAATGGGAATAGATTTTCACCAAGTCCAAATCAAATAGAGGGCTCATATGCAAAATATACAAAGAAATATATATATATATATATATATATATATATATATATATATATATATATATATTCCTAACAAACAAAACATCCCTATTCAAAAATGGTTTACAGAGGTAAGCAGAAAATTCTCACTATAGGAATCTCAAATGGATGAGAAACATTTAAAGAAATGTTCAACATTGTTGGCCCTCAGGGAAATGCAAATCAAAACTACTTTGAGATTCCAACTAACATACTCAGAAAGGGTAAGATTAATAAGACAAGTGACATCTCAGTTTAGTGAGGAATTGAAGATGGGGAACACTCCTCCGTTGCTAGTGTAATTGCAAGCAAGCCCAGACACTATGAAAATCAATATGGAAAGTCCTCAGAATATCTACATTAGACCTACCTCAAAACTCAGCCATATCACTCTTAGGTATATACCAAAAGTATCCTGCCACAACTACAGTTTCTCATCCATGTTCATTGGAACTTTATTCATAATAGCCAGAAACTGTAAACAACCTAGATGTCCCTCAATTGAAGGGTACATTTACACAATGAAGTATTTATCAGCAGTTAGAACAATGACATTATGAAATTAGAAAACCAATGAAGTAAAGTAAGTTGTATAATGTTTTATATATATATATATATATATATATATACACACACACACACACACACACACACACACACACACACACACGGTATGTATTGACTGATTGCTAATTAAGCTAATGATAACCAAATTAAAAATCTGTAGACCCAGTGATACTAGATAAAAATGATGGGTCTATAATGGAATCATGGATCTTCCTAGACAGAAGAGATTTTTAATATTAAACTGGAGTCAAATGGAGATGAGAGCAGGAGGTAATCACCCTTACGTTCTGGTGTCTTTAGTGTAGAAAGGTATTCTGAATGCAATTGAAAGAGAAATGTGGACAAAAACAGCCTGAAACCCTTTAACCTGAAATATGTCCAACCAAAAAATATGCTAGAACAATGATGACACAGAACTTCTGGGAATGCCAAAAATGTCTGATTTGACCTAAGGCCCACTTTATGTGATGAAACCCATACCTGTCATTTCTTGAGTTATCAAGAACCAGAGACTAGATAGATGAATAGAGTAAAGCCAAACAGGACTGGCTAAAGTCAAGCAAACAAACAAAACAATAACAACAACAAAATAAAATATCCCTAAAGGTATTATGCTATTATCACAGACTAGTGTCTTATTTAGTCATCATCAGAGATGCTTCCTCTGACATCAGATGGGCACACATGAAGAGACCCACAAACCCACCCATTAAGGCTGAATGAGGCAACCCAGAGCAGGAAAAGGGTCCCAAGTGTAGTCCAAAGAGTCAGAGACATCTCCACTCCACTGCTAAAACTCCCACAAAAATACAGAGTACAATATCATAATATAAATGTAGAGTACCTAACTTGGACTCATGTATATTCCATGATTGTCATTACAAGTCCTAAATTGTTGATATCTCTTGTCCATGTTTCCTGATGCTCTCATCCCCTCTGACTCCTACAGTTGTTTCTCTCCCTTTTCTTCAGAGTTCACTTAGCTCCATGGAAAGTGACCCAATGGTGATCTCTATTTTTGTGCTCTCGCTCTCTCTCTCTCTCTCTCTCTCTCTCTCTCTCTCTCTCTCATTCTGCCTAATGTTTATTGTTGGTCTAATATGGTGCAGCTCAGTCTCCCTGCTTACTATTAGACTAAACACCAATCTATGAGTATATACGAATATAATTAGGAATTGTTTTAACAAGTTGGATGTCTCTCAACTGAAGAATGAGTAAAAACGTTGTGGTACCTTTACATAATGAAGTATTACTCAACTGTGTTTTTGTGAGGGAGGGAAACTTGGAAAGGGGATAACATTTGAAATGTAAATAAAAAAATACCCAACAAAAAAAATGAACAAACAAACAAATAAATAAATAACATCATGAAACTGCAGGTGAATGGCTGGAACTAGGAAAAAAATCATCCTGAATGAGTTAACCTGGACTTAAAAAGACAAAGACAGACATGGCATGCATTCAGTTGTAAGTGGACATAATCTATTACATAAAACATAATTATGTTAAAATGCACAGACTCAGGAAAGTTAAGTAACAAGAAGTGCCTAATAATGATGCATTTATCCCTTTGGAAAGAGGAAATAAAATAATATTGTGAGTGGATTCGAGGCTAGTAGAAATGGAAAGAGGAAGAGTCAGGTGAAGGAATAGATGTGGTGTCCTTCCCCACCAACACAGTTGGTGCAATTGACCAGAGCAGTGCAGCACCCAATAGCATCCATTGTGTTGTTAACTAGGCTAAGAGAGCCCGGTACCCCTGCAGCATGGTTCTGCAAGTCTCCTAGGTCACCCGGCTCCGCCCAGCTTACCAGAGGCCCACCTACGACCAGCTCACCTGCACAACCTGAGAGATGTCACGAGACTTCAGGGTTCCCGCCAAACTCCAGACCGCCTGCGCAGAAGACTGGGGGCGGGGCTTCCCTTCCTTTATCCCCAAATGCTTGTCCACCATTAAAGAGTAGTTCTAAGCAGAAGCAACCATGTAACCTCGGAGACCTTCTTTCTTCCCCCACTCCCTTAGTTTCATTTCAGCTTCTGGCCAATCCTCCAGGAACCCAGTCCACTGCGGGCAGTGGACCCCAACAAATAGAGAAAGACTGTATGATGAGATATTACTGGAATTAGGCATTTGGGGTGATGACAAGCTGATATGGAAACCTACTGAAGTAGAAACTACCAGTGCTCTATAAGGCTGATCCTAGCAACAAATTCTAGTAATAGAGGATTTGGAATTTTAATCATCCATTCTCTATAACCCGACATGTCTTCTAGTGGTGGGACCAGGACAAAAATCCAGCTCTAAAACCCTGTGTCTATAATATGCCCTGCTTTCAAGATGTGCTCGGGCAATGGAGGCCAATAACTATTCTAATTTGCGGCCCACCTTCGGAGAGGCAGCCCATGCATGGCAATGCTTGCAGGATCAAGAATTGGAGAATGTGTAGTCCAGAAATGTATGGTAGAAAAATAAGTCAGTAAAATTGATCTTTAAAAAAAGAAAGAATCATTTTCTTTCTTTTTTTCAGCTTTTCTTTTTAATTTTTTATTAGATGTTTCTTAATTTATATTTCAAATGCTATCCCGAAAGTTCCCTATCCCTTCCCCCCACCGTACTCCCCTGCCCACCCACTCCCACTTCTTGGCCCTGGCATTCCCCTATATTGGGTCATATAAAGTTTGCAATACCAAGGGGCCTCTCTTCCCAATGATGGACGACTAAGCCATCTTCTGCTACATATGCAGCTAGAGACAAGAGCTCTGGGGGTTCTGGTTAGTTCATATTGTTGTTCCTCTTATAGGGTTGCATACCTCTTCATCTCCTGTGGTGCTTTCTCTAGCTTCTTCGTTGGGAGCCCTGTTTTCCATCCTATAGATGACTGTGAGCATCCACTTATGTATTGGCCAGGCACTGGCATAGCCTCATACAAGACAGCTATATCAGGGTCCCTTCAGCAAACTCTTGCTGTCCTATGCAATAGTGTCTGAGTTTGGTGACGGATTATGGGATAGATTCCCGGGTTGGGTAGTCTCTAGATGGTCCATCCTTTCATCTTAGCTCCAAACTTTGTCTCTGTAACTCCTTTCATGGGTATTTTGTTTCTCATTCAAAGGAGGAATGAAGTATCACATGCTGGTCTTCCTTCTTGATTTTCTTGAGTTTTGCAAATTGAATCTTGGGTATTCTAAGTTTCTGGGCTGTGCTGTAAGGTCAAAAATTGACAAATAGGACCTTATAAAATTGCAAAGCTTCTGTAAGGAAAAGGAAACTGTCAGAAAGACAAAAAGGCCACCAACAGTTTGGGAAAGGATTTTTACCAATCCTAAATCTGATAGGGGACTAATAGCCAACATCTACAAAAAGCTCAAGAAGCTGGACTCCAGAAAAACGAAGAGCTAATCAAAGAATTCTCAACTGAGGAATACTGAATGACTGAGAAACACCTGAAAAATGTTCAACATTCTTAATTATCAGGGAAATGCAAATCAAAACAATACTGAGATTCCACCTCACACCAGTCAGAATGGCCAAGATCAAAAATTCAGGTGACAGCAGATGCTGGCGAGGATGTGGAGAAAGAGGAACACTCCTCTATTGCTGGTGGGATTGCAAGCTGGTACAACCACTCTGGAAGTCAGTCTGGCAGTTCCTCAAAAATTGGACACAGTACTACCGGAAGATCCAGCAGTACCTCTCCTGGGCATATACCCAGGAGATGTTCCAACTGGTAATAAGAACACATGCTCCACTATGTTCATAGCAGCCTTATATATAATAGGCAGAAGCTGGAAAGAACCCAGATGTCCCTCAACAGAGGAATGGATACAGAAAAATGTGGTACATTTACACAATGGAGTACCATTCTGATATTTAAAAAAACGAATTTATGAAATTCTTGGGCAAATGGATGTATCTGGAGGATATCATTCTTAGTGAGGTAACCCAAACACAAAAGAAGTCATTGGATAGAATCTATTTTCAATAAATAATAATTGCTTTGACTTCTTATGTTAGTCTGTTGTTTTAGGATGGTAATAAACATAATAGGAGCAAAAGGCATGTTAAAAATTTATTTGCTAGCAATTTAATGCGTTCTCAATAGAGAATAAAGAATACCTTAATAAATGTAAAATTATTTTAAATTCATCACTAGTTTGTATGGAGTACATGTAAATTCTGCTTTTGTTATATTTTTATTAACTCATATTGGCATATATTGTTTTATATAATATTAGAATACTGTGGATTGTATCAGAAAGTATAAATAACATGTAATAGAATGTATTTCCATGATTTGATATTCTATTTACTGCTTTTGCAGTCCAGAGAAGTAACAGTGTGGCAAAGAAATTACTGGTACATAGTTGACTTATTCTCTATCATATCAGAGAAGAACTCATTCATTTTCAAGATTTCTCAATACAATATTAGTTTGAAAACAAATTTCCAGAGTAATGAGAACATGTTCCTTTCTAACTACTAGAGCATACATGAAATAAAATTAATATTATAAACTCTAATTACTTTGATTACAAAATGATGGCTTTCTAAACACTTTTAAATCCTTTCATTGTGCTGCACACTGGTCTGTATATCTTCCAGTGGGCAACTGTTAACTACTAGAGAATAAAAGGCCTATTTCAAACTGTTGAATAAGCATTTGTCATAAATGTAATGGTATTGTATATGTGTTAAACTTTATACTACCAAAATAGAAGATTATCTATTAAATATTTTTAATATTTTTATGTGTGGGAATGAGGTCATTATGTGTGTTCCAACCACTGGAGCTTTAGATACAGTCAGGTAAGTTGTACCCTATGAGGTGTGGGGAAGTAAACTGATTTCCTCTTCAACACTGCTTAGCACTCTTAAACACATAGGCATCTCCATGGCCCCATTAAATATAAATTCTTTTAAGGTGGTGGATAGGTTTATGTAATTTGGCAATATAGATAGAAATCAGAGTATACTAATAATATACAAACAACATGTAACCTAAGACTACAAAAGTTATATCATTTTCATTGATAAGAAAATTCATGTGAAAAGTACCATTTTCATATAGGAGCATAGTACATACCAAAGAGGATGTCTGAGTTTTGTAAGAGCCCACAAACTAACAGAGACTTTTGGAGAATAATAAATATCATTCTTTTTTATTGTATAAATCTTGTCCTATTTTGGAATCAATTTTCCCTGTTTCTTTACATATGAA
Organism: Mus minutoides; assembly: GCA_902729485.2. Lineage (NCBI taxonomy): Eukaryota > Metazoa > Chordata > Mammalia > Rodentia > Muridae > Mus > Mus minutoides. The sequence continues at coordinate 41,449 of LR752402.1, read as the reverse complement.
GGAATATAATGACTTCCATAGAGATTACTTTACATATACCATGTAAAACACCCCAAATCTTTAGAGAAATATGTGTATAAATAGACTCTACATTTTTATTCATTTATTATGTTTTAGTCTCATTTCTTTCTATACAAAATATATTTCATTGTTAGTACAATATCCTAAGAGGCCTCTGTTAACTATCCTTTTTCCATACTACAGCAGGCAGAAGACTATAAATGAATTCTCCCATGTCTAAATTGAGCAGAGTACATGCATAAGCCTTAATCTATACCAACTCAAGTTGAAGAAACAATCATGGTTGAGTGACCAGCATTTGATGTATTTGAATTTTATTTCATTAAGATTATAATAAATGAGCTGGAGAGAAGACTCAGCAAGGAAGAACACTGGCTGTTCTTCCAAAGGACCCTTGTTTAATTCTCAGCACTCAGGTGACAGCTCACAACTGTCTATAATGGAGTTAAAATCTGTTTATATGATCTTAATACCGACATATATCCGGGCAAAAAAATCAATATACATAAGATTAAAATAAGTTAATAAGTATAAAACCTTCAAAGATTGTTATGACTACATAATATCCTTCTTTTCTGTTCCTACATCCCAAACTTCCAATACAACCAATTCTTGCTATCCTTCAAATTCATTTGATATTGGATAGTCAATTTGTATGTCCTTCCTGGGGGAAGACTATATTTCTCTTTATCTCAATTTATTTGTTGTCTTTAGTTCTTTATGTAGGGTTGAGCTTCTTTGGTTCCTCTGTATCCCAAACCATATTAAGGTGTTTATTTTTGTTGTTCTTGTTTAGCTCACATTTAAGTAGTTATGTTAGTAAGACTTTATAGGTGTATCTTTTGACGTTTCTGGAGAGACAGTTTATTTTATGGGAGCATGGCCATAACCGGAGGGCCTTCTTGTAATTAATATGTCTTCCTAGGGGGAGAAATAAAGCAGTATCTAATTTTCCCCCAAGGGATTAAAGGCAAACTGAGACACAAATCCACCAAAGTTCATTCTAAAAAATCAATGAATATATTGAGTTCCTTTCAAAGTTTAGGTAGGGTTTATATACAAGGATGTAGGCACTCCTTTCTACCCAACTGCACCTGAAAAGCCTTATAAAAGTGGATGAAGGCTATTTCAGTACCCATATACTTGGATCTATTTTCTACAGATACTTAAGCAAGAATCAAAAGAGTATGTTATACTACACTAAAGTCTCTTTTAGTGATTTTAAACCCATCAACCATGCCAGCTGAGACAATCTTTTGCATAAATAACACTACTGAATTCAATGTGGCATTTATTTACCTCAAAAGATACTCACAAATTTCTTCTAAGCCAACCATATCTTAGTAAATATACTGTGTCTAAATACTGTGACACTAAAGACCAAATCTCTCGCATGGTACTGTTTATGGGATTCACTAAAAACAAATAAATCAAAGAAAAATATAGAATTTATTTGGGATATTGTTGTTTGGGTATACAATATCCCTGCCTTTGTTATATCTTACTCTATAATACAATGTTCAGAGAATGGGCACTTGGGTAATGACTGGATCATGAGAACAATGGTTTAAATAATAGAAGGAGCTGATCATTTTTTGACATTATTCGTTTCGGGTAGAAAGTGAAAAAAAAAATCAAAGAGAGATGCTAAAGAAATTGTTAATAATGTTAGACTGTAAGTACATTCCTCCCTACCTCCTTTTCCTTCTTGACATCCATGATTTTCCCCATCTCTCTTACATAATGAGACTCTTCCTTGATACAAACTAAAGCCTGAAGCCCCTGAAACTGTGAGACAGACTCAATCTTTCCTCCTTTGTGTTAATTTTATCAGTTATTTTGTCTCAACACTAAAAATTAACATATTTTTATACTCATATATAAGTACTCTCTAATTTAGAATCCCTTGTAAGATCTGTCTTAACAGAACTTCCCATGTGTTTCACAATGCTCTTTATGGTTTATGAATGCGAGTTTTAACTATTAAGGTTATTTGATGCAATATTGTTAATTTTATCCAAAAAGTATTTCCTTGTGTTCATGTTGGAACATGCTGGACATTGAACCACATTGAGGAAAGATATAGTATCTGTAGCAACATGAGAAAGTTGAAACCAGCTACAATACCTAAGACTCTGCATCTAGAGCAAATCAAGGAACTTTTTTCTTCACTTGATCTTAGCCAAAAGGCGGAGAAGTGAACTGTTTTCTTATATTACTAGAAAAGTCACTATATTATCCAGCTGAAAAGACTATTGAAAGTAGACATCACTAAAACTAATTTTCAAGATTACAAAAACAGTTGCATATAGAATCTTAGCTTTAATGCATTACACTGATATATGATATTTCTCTGTATTTGGTAAATTGCACTTATCAATGAAATAAAAGTAGAAGAGTAGTTTAAAGTATTCTGGGAGAGTTTCTAGGATTAATATTATGATTATGTTCCAGTCATGGTAAAACTTATCATATGAAACCACATCTACAAGACTATTGCTCAGATTTTATGATGATCTCATCAAATAACTGCTATTTTTTTTTCTTTTCTCTCTCTCTCTCTCTCTCTCTCTCTCTCTCTCTCTCTCTCTCTCTTTCTTTTACAGATTCAGCTGTTTATTAGACATGTTAACAAAAACAGTTTAATGAAAAAGACAAGAGTCCAAGTCATTTTCCAACACCTCAGAATCTTCATTCTTTGCTTTCACTTTCTTCTCTTAGGGCAGCAGCAGTGGATGGGGCAGGACCACCCATAGGTGCCACTAGAGCTGCTGGAGGAGACCCACCAACCCCTACATTGCAGATGATATGGTGTACTTGACAAACTAGTCAGGAAAGAAAGGTTCGACAATGATGTCAGCTGCTTTAATGAGGGCATAGATTTTAACCTTTGTAACTATCACCTACTGGTTGTTGATGTACAGGATGAGGACAGAGTAGATGCAAGCATGTTTGGAGACAGAGGCCATACTGCCAGTAACCAGATAAAGCAAGAGCCTCATCTGAATGTGGCCTTAGCTTTCTTGTAAGGACTGACCACCTTGGTGGCAGCTGAAGAAAAAAATATTTTTGTTTTCTTATCTAAATTAAATAGCATTGGTTGGTTCATGTTTTAGATAATTTTGAAATGATTTTACAACATACTTATGTCTGGATACTTGATATAGAAATGTTTTTATTAATTATCACAGAATTGTTCATAAAAATCAGATTGTTCTATCTTATGCTTACTGTCATACCCTTGTAGAGATTGGTACTAACATTTATGAGAGTGTATTTGACAGATCATTCTATACAGCAGAGGATTTTTCTCCTAACTCTCATTCTTTAGGGAACAATGTCTGCACTGATTTTTTTATTTTACCAGTCTATGAAATTCTAACGCCATTAATTTCAATGAATCTCTACTGTTTAACTATCACACCATCATATCCAAATACCCTCTACTTGGGAATAAACTTCTAGCATTTAAACTTTGGGGGAGCATACAACAACCATATTCAAATGTTGGCAAGTAGATCAAAAGAGTCGTAATAAAGGCCATATTTATTTTGAATTACCAAAATAAGTTTTGGAATAAAGATGAATTTCACAATATACTTTGATAAGGTTCGAATGTAAATGCAAGTTTAGCCCTCATAACATCAATATGAAGTTTGGAATACATTTACATGGTATTATAAAATGGGTTTCCCAAATCAATGTGCATAGGTTAAACTAATATGTGACCTAGACAATACCCCATTGTCAAATGAGAATGATTGCAGGGTCTAAATTCTAAGGATATACTCTGCATGGATTTGATTTTTAAGTCTTCCAATTTTAATCTATTTTACCTGAAGAATTACTCATCCCAATTCTGCCCCATCTCCCCTTCTCTTGATCCACTTCTTTTCTGAATCTCATTAAAAAAGAACAGGATAGTAATGGATAACAACCAAAAATATGACAAAATAAAAAATAACAACATGAAGTAAAACCCATCATATAGAAGTTGGACATGCTAACACAACAGAAGGAAGTGTCTCAAAAACAGACACAAGGGTCAGAGACATACATAATCTCAAAATCAGGATTTCCATAAAATCTCTAAGCTAATGAATATAATATATATGGAGAGGATCAGGTACAGACCCATGTAGATCCCGTGCTTGATTGTTTCTTCTCTGTAAACTCTTCTTTGCCTTGCTCAGTTGATGCAAGGGTCTTGTTTCCCTAACGCCCTCCTTCTCCTCTGGCCTATATAATTCCAACAGGATTCCCTGAGCTCTGAAAGGAGGACTTTGATACAAATCTATAAGTAAACTTTCTCTCCACTTAATGTCTACTATGGATTGCTGTGTCTGTTTCCATCTGTTACTAGAAGAATTCTGTCTAATTCTCACTGAATAAAGAATTGAGCATAGCAAAGTATCATTAGAAGTATTTTTATTGATACTTATAATTTTTTTTTTATTTATGATCAGTAATGTTAGATTTTGTCCTAGGTTTCAGGGTAATCCAGTCTCTGGTACTTGGTTAATATAGTAGTACTAAATATGGATATTTTCTCCTGGAATGGGCATTAAGTATTATCAGATATTGGTTCATTACTACCACAAAGTCTATACCACCATTACCCTAGCCTATTTTGCAGGCAGAGAAAGGTTGGAGAAAAAGGTCTTTGTGACCCCTTGGGTGCAGCATTAAAGGAAAATAAGAACTGAGTTGATTTTCTGATACAGAGCTGAGGATGAAACTGGGAGGGCTGGATATAAAGAACAGTAAGAGATTTGTGGCTCAGCCTACAGCATACTGTGTTGATATGGGAGTTATAATTGTGGTCCTTAAGTTAACAAGGGGTAACTTCTGTGATTGGATTCTGGGACAAAGCAACAAGTTGTGTGAGGGAGTTTAAGAGGAGGGACATCTATTGGAAGTTGGAAGAAGAGAACTAGGGTTGGGATATGTTGTCAAGTATAAGTTTTCATTCTGCTTTAGATTTTGGGATGAGACTAGGTGATTGTATTTGGGGAAAAAGAGAGAGAGATGAAGATATGTGGAAAGTTTTTCTAGTTTTCAGACAGTTGTGTCCTCTGAGTTAGGCTAGGTGTGCCTACTGAAGTCAGGGACCATTTCATTGTTCTTCTATACTTGTGTCTTCCTAGTGAATGCATTTTGGAACTGAGGCTGGATAATAAGATGTGTTAGGAGATGAAGGGCTCAGGGAGGTCTTTGTGCTGTGTTAGAGGCAGCATCAGAAAGGACAAGGAAATTGTAGCAAGTTTCTTCAAGAGGGTATCAAGCACAATAGCAATAGCTTATTATTTGGAAGTCTCTTGAGTAATCATGATTTAGAACTCAAAATACACGGTGTTGGGATTTTGTTAGATAGTATATGGTGTGAGAATCATTGTCAGCCAATATTTAAAATGATATATTTAAGTTGTATATGTATAGAGTCACTAAAAAATCCAGATAATAGTAGAAATACTGTCTCCAAGAGAAAAGCTCCCAAAATGGTTATTCAGTACCAAGTTTTCAGCTTTGAAATCATAAACATGCAAGTAATTTCTGTGACTTGATTAGGTTCTATTTGTACATCTGTGAAGACCATATATAGATAGATAGATAGATAGATAGATAGATAGATAGATAGATAGATAGATATAGATATATAGATATAGATATATATAGATATAGATAGATAGATAGATAGATATAGATATAGATATAGATATAGATATAGATATAGATATAGATATAGATATAGATATAGATATACACACACACATATATATATAAAATCAATCAAAGGTATAGAGGATATAACTTGATAAAAAGGAAGACAGAGTGAATCGGGACATATGGATAAAGGAAAGAAATTGAAAAAGTGATGTAATTAAACTTCAATAAAAATTTTTAAAAGAAAATGAGCCTAATGCTTATATATTCTTCCTAAGATACAGTAGATATTTTTACTGCTTAGGTTATCCTCAGTAACCAAGTAAAAAAGCAAAGTTGCCAACAAATATGAAAATTAAGGCATTGCAGTCGAAAAGAAACTTGTATTAACAAGGTGTAATTATCATCTCAGTGGCTTAGTGCTAAACAAGCACACACTTTTCAGTTCCTTCTGAACCCTGGTTGGCTTGTTCAACTCATCTGTTCTGGCTCAAATCTCCTCTCTAAGCTTACTGATTCAAACTGGTTTACTTGGTTTTACTCTGAATTACTATGCTTGGTAAAAGCTATGAATCACTCTGTATTCCATGAATTACTCTGAATTACTGAACTGTATTGACTGAAGAGAAATGAACTCAACAGAACTTTACTGCTTTACTGTAGCTCAACTAAACTGCACTCACTGAATTTCCCTATACTCTTGACTAACTCTGTGCTGTTATTTTATTTAATCTCTCTTTCCTGTCCTTGTGAAAGTTGGGGTTATCTGATCCCTGACTCATTCTGTCAAATTTTTCTCTGCTTCATCACCTTGCCGGCCACTAAGCTAGACACCAATTTCAAACAAAGCTGCTTTCTTCTATAAACTTTATTGATTGGAATTAAAGGTGCATAATAATGGCATGTCAGTTTACCAGACACAGGAGTAAAATGTAGGTGATCTTCGAGGAGGGTCCCAAGGTCCCCAGAAGACTCTCCACGCTGCAGGCACCCTAGCACATCTGGGATCTTGAGATCACTGGTGACTGGAATGCAACATCTGTTCCAAAAATACTCAGAGGGTCTTATGCTAGCACTAAGAGAGACAAAGGACAAAGGGAGGCCCTAGCACACCTAGAATCTTGAGATTACTGAGCCATGTCTACACAGGAGAGCACATGGGCAGGAGAAGCAACAGAGCTTCTTGGACAGGGTCTCTTCAGGCCTTCATCCTCAGCCAGGAGACATAGCTGAGACCCAGACCCCTGAACACCTTCCCTGCCAGAGGAAAGTTGGCCTCCAAGAATGGCTTTGACCCCAGGAATCAGAAGGTAGATCTGAGACTTCTGTGTACCTTCCCTGCAAGAAGAGAGCTTGCCTGTAGAGAGTGCTCTGACCACTGGGACTCAAGAGAGAGTTGGTCTCCCAGGAGTGCTGACAGAGGCTACAGAATCACAGGAGGAACAAGATCCAGCCAGAGACAGCTAGAATATTTAATACCAGAAGAGATTAACAGATGGAGAAAGGCAAATGAAAGAATCTTACTTACAGAAACCAAGACTACTGGGCATCACCAGGACCCAGTATGCCCACCACAAGTCCTGGATATCGCAAAACATCCCTGAAAAGCAAGATTTGGGTTTAAAATCATGTCTCATAATGCTGGTTGACGATTTTAAGAAGGGCATTAATAACTCACTTAAAGAAATACAGGATAACACTGTTAAACAGGTAGAAGCCTTTAAAGAGGAAGCAAAAAAATCCCTCAAGGAATTATAGGAAAATACTGCTAAACAGGTAGATCTTAAAGAGGAAACACAAAAATCCCTTAAAGAATTATGGGAAAACACAAACAAACAGGTGATGGAATTGAACAAAACCATCCAAGATCTAAAAATGGAAGTAGAAGCAATGAAGAAAACACAAAGGGAGACTCTCTGGAGATAGAAACCCTAGGATAGAAATCAGGAACTATAGATGTGAGCATCAGCAACAGAATACAGAGATGGAAGAGAAAATCTCAGGTGTAGAAGTTTCCATAGAGAACATGAACACATCAAAGAAAATGTAAAATGCAAAAAGATCCTAACCCAAAACATCCAGGAAATCCAGGACACAATGAGAAGAACAAAACGAAGGATAATAGGTATAGATGACAATGAAGATTTTCAACTTATTTTTATTTTATTTTAAATACATTTTTATTAGATATTTTCTTCATTTACATTTCAAATGCTATCCCCAAAGCTACCTATACACTCTCCGCCCTGCTCCCCAACCCACCCACTCCTGCTTCCTGGGCCTGTCCTTCCCCTGTACTGGGGAATGTGTCCGTCTCAAGACCAAAGGCCTCTCCTGCCATTAATGGCCAACTAGGACATCCACTGCTACATATGCAACTAGGGACACATTTCTGTGGGGTACTCGTTAGTACATATTGATGATCCTTCTATAGGATTGCTGACACCTATAGCTCCTTGGATACTTTCTCTAGCTCCACCTTTAGGGGTTCTGTGTTCCAACCATTAGATGACTGTGAGCATCCACTTCTGTATTTTCCAGGCACTGGCATAGTCTCACAAAAGATAGCTATATCAGGGTCCTTTCAGCAAAATCTTGCTGGCATATGCAATAGTGTCTGGGTTTGGTGGTTGTATATGGGATGGATACACAGGTGGGGCAGTAACTAGATGGTCCTTTCTTCTGTCTCAGCTCTGAACTTTGTCTCTGTAACTCCTTTCATGGGTATTTTGTTCGCCATTACAAGAAGGAATGAAGTATCCACATTTTAGTCTTCCTTCTTAGTGAGTTTCAAGTGTTTTGTAAATTTTATCTTGGGTAGTCTAAGTTTCTGATTTAATATCCACTTATCAGTGAGTGCATATCAAGTGACTTCTTTTGTGATTGGGTTACCTCACTCAGGATGATATCCAGCAGATAGATCCATTTGCCTAAGAGTTTCATGAATCCATTGTTTTTAATAGCTGAGTAGTACTCCATTGTGTAAATGTATCACATTTTCTGTATCCATTCCCATGTTGAGGGACATGTGGGTTCTTTCCAGCTTCTGGCTATTATAAATAAGGCTGCTATGAACATAGTGGAGCATGTGTCCTTATTACAAGTTGGAGCATCTTCTGGGTATATGCCCAGGAGTGGTATGGCTGGATCTTCTGATAGTACTATATCCAGTTTTCTGAGGAACCACAAGACTCATTTACAGAGAGGGTATACCGGCTTGGAATCGCACCAACAATGGAGAAGTGTTCCTCTTTCTCCACATCCTCACCAGCATCTGCTGTCACATGAATTTTTTATCTTAGCCATTCTGACTGGTGTGAGGTGGAATATCAGGGCTGTTTTGATTTGCATTTCTTTGATGATTAAGGGTGTTGAACATTTATTTAGGTGCTTCACAGTCATTCAGTATTCCTCAGTTGAGAATTCTTTGTTTAGCTCTGTATCCCATTTTTTAATAGGGTTATTTAATTTTTTGGTGTAAATCTTCTTGAGTTCCTGATATATACTAGATATTAGTCCCCTATCAGATTTAGGATTGGTAAAGATCCTTTCCCAATCTGTTGGTGGCCTTTTTGTCTTGTTGACAGTGTCTTTTGTCTTACAGAAGCTTTGCAATTTTATGAGGTCCCATTTGTCTATTTTTGATCTTACAGCACAAGCCATTGCTGTTCTGTTCAGGAATTTTTCCCCTGTGCCCATCCGTATCTTCAAGGCTTTTCCTCATCTTTTCCTCTAAATGTTTTATAGTCTCTGGTTTTATGTGGAGTTCCTTGATCCACTTAGACTTGAGATTTGTACAAGGAGAAAAGAATGGATCAATTTGCTGTCATCTATATTCTAACCTTCAATTGACCCAGGACCATTTGTTGTAGATGCTGTCTTCTTCCCACTAGATGGTTTTAGGTCTTGTCAAAGATAAAGTCATCATAGGTGTGTGGGTTCATTTTTGAATCAATTCTATTCCATTGATCTACCTGTCTATCAGTGTACCAGTATCACACAGTTTTTAATCACAATTGCTCTGTAGTACAGCTTTAGTTCAGGTATGGTAATTCCACCAGAGGTTCTTTTATGGTTGAGAATAGTTTTTGCTATCCTAGGTTTTTTGTTTTTTGTTTTTTTGTTTTCCTTTTTTTTTTTCTTTTTTTTTAATTACATATGTTCTGCATTTACATTACAAATGCTATCCCAAAAGTCCCCTATACCCTCACCCGCCCAGTTTCCCTACCCACCTACTTCCACTTCTTGGCCCTGGCATTCCCCTGTACTGGGGTATATAAAGTTTGCTAGACCAGGGGTCCTCTCTTCCCAATAATGGCCGACTAGGCCATCTTCTGCTACATATGCAGCTAGAGACACGAGCTTTGGGGGTTCTGATTAGTTCATATTATTGTTCCACCTATAGGGTTGCAGACCCCTTCGGCACTTGGGTACTCTCTCTAGCTCCTACCTTGGGGACCCTGTGTTCCATCCTAGAGATAACTGTGAGCATCCACTTCTGTATTTGACAGGCACTGACAAAGCCTCACAGGGGACAGCTATATCAGGGTCCTTTCAGCAAAATCTGGCTTGCGTATGCAATAGTGTCTGCATTTGGTGGCTGATTATGGGTGGGGCAGTCTCTGGATGGTCCATCCTTTCGTCTCAGCTCCAGTCTTTCTCTCTGCAACTCCTTCCACTGATATTTTATTCCCTATTCTATGGAGGAATGAGGTATCCATGCATTGGTCTTCCTTCTTGATTTTCTATTGTTTTGGAAGTTGTATCTTGGGTATTCTAGGTTTCTGGGCAAACATCCACTTATCAGTGAGTACATATCAAGTGACTTCTTTGGTGATTGGGTTACCTCAATCAGGATAATATCCTTCAGATACATCTATTTGCCCAAGAATTTCATAAATTCACCCAGCCATTCCACTGTTGAGGGACAGCTGGGTTCTTTCCAGCTTCTGGCTATTATAAATACGGCTGCTATGAACATAGTGGAACATGTGTCCTTATTACCAGTTGGAGTATCATATGGGTATATGCCCAGGAGAGGTATTGCTGGATCAATTTGTAGTACTATGTCCAGTTTTTTTGAGGAACCACCAGACTGATTTCCAGAGTGGTTGTACTAGGTTGCAATCCCACCAGCAATGGAGGAGTGTTCTTCATTCTCCACATCCTAGCATGAATCTGCTGTCACCTGAATTTTGATGCTAGCTATTATGACTGGTGTGAGGTGGAATCTCAGGGTTGTTTTGATATGCATTTCCCTGATGATTAAGGATGTTGAACATTTTTTCAGGTGTTTCTCAATCCTTTGGTATTTCTCAGTTGAGAATTCTTTGTTTAGCTCTGTACCCCATTTAATGGAGTTATTTAAATTTCTGGAGTTCAGCTTCTTGAGCTCTTTGTATACATTGGATATTATCCCCCTATAAGACTTAGGATTGGTAAAAATTCTTTCAAAATCCTTTGGTGGCCTTCTTTTCTTATTGACAGTATCTTTTGCCCTACAGAAGCTTTACAATTTTATGAGGTACTATTTGTTGATTTTTGATCTTACAGCACAGGCCATTTCTGTTCTGTTTAGGAATTTTAGCCCTGTGCTTATATTAGAGGGTTTTCCCCACTTAATCCTCTATAAATTTCAGTGTCTCTGGTTTTATGTGTATTTCTTTGATATACATAGACTTGAGCTTTGTACAAGGAAATAAGAATGGATCAATTCGCATTCATCTACATTTTGACCACCAGTTGTGAAAGCACCATTTGTTGAAAATGCGGCCTTTTTCCACTGGATGGTTTTAGCATCCTTGTCAAAGATAAGGTAACCAAATGGGACCTTATAAAATTGCAAAGCTTCTGTAAAGCAAAAGATACTGTCAATAAAACAAAAAGGCTACCAATGGATTGGGAAAGAATTTTTACCAATCCTAAATCTGATAGGAGGCTAATATCCAATATTTACAAAGAGCTCAAGAAGCTGAATGCCAGAAATTCAAATAACCCCATTAAAAAATGGGGCACAGAGCTAAACAAAGAATTCTCAACTGAAGAATGCCAAAGGGCTGAGAAGCACCTTAAAAAATGTTCGAATCCTTAATCATCAGAGAAATGCAAATCAAAACAACACTGAGATTCTACCTCACACCAGTCAGATTGGCTAAGATCAAAAACTCAGGTGACAGCAGATGCTGGCGAGGATGTGGAGAAAGAGGAACACTCCTTCATTGCTGGTGGGATTGCAAGCTGGTACAACCACTCTGGAAATCAGTCTGGTGGTTTCTCAGAAAACTGGACATAGTACTACCAGAAGATCCAGCAATACCTCTCCTGGGCATATACCCAGAAGATATTTCAACTGGTAACAAGGACATATGCTCCACTATGTTCATAGCAGCCTTATTTATAATAGCCAGAAGCTGGAAAGAACCCAGATATCCCTCAACAGAGGAATTGATACAGAAAATGTGGTACATTTACACAATGGAGTACTACTCAGCTATTAAAAACAATGAATTTATGAAATTCTTGAGTAAATGGATGTATCTGGAGGATATCATCCTGAGTGAGGTAACCCAATCACAAAAGAAGTCACTTAATATGCACTCACTGATAAGCGGATATTAGCCCAGAAATCTAGAATACCCAAGATACAAGTTCCAAAACATAAGAAAATCAAGAAAGACCAACGCGTGGATACTTCACTCCTCCCTAGAATAGGGATTAAAATATACATGGAAGGATATGCAGAGACAAAGCTTGGAGCTAAAATGAACAGGATGGGTCATCCAGAGAGTGCCCTACCCGGGTGGTCCATCACATAATCAGCTACCAAACGCAGACACTACTGCATACACCAGCAGGACATTGCTGAAAGGACCCTGATATAGCTGTCTCCTGGGAAGCTTTGACAGTTCCTGACAAACGCAGAAGTGGATGCTCACAATCATCTATAGAGCACTACACAGGGTCCCCAATGTAGGAGCTAGAGAGAGTACCCAAGAGTTGTAGGGGTCTGCAACCCTATAGATGGAACAACAATATGAACTAATCAGAACCCCCAGAGCTCATGTCTCTAGCTGTATATGTATTAGAAGATGGCCTAGTTGGCCATTACTCGGGAAGAAAGGCCCTTGGTCTAGCAATGTTTATAGGCCCCAGTAGAGGGGAAGGCCAGGGCCAAGTAGTGGGAGAGGGACGGTAGGGGAGCAGGTGGGAGGGGAGGATATAGGGGACTTTTGGATAACACTTGAAATGTAAATGAAGAAACTCTCTAATAATAATAATAATAATAATAATAATAATAATAATAATATATATATATATATATATATATATATATATATATATATATATATAAAGCTGACAATATTAAAAATATAAGTATTGTTAGGAAAAAAAACAAAAGAAAAGAAAAGGGTATCCCTTTCATTTATTTACTTATGTATTTAATGTGAATGTCTGTGGGAGTGGATTTGAGTCTTTTGTGCCATAGCACTGGAGAAAAAGATTCAGGGTTATGTGGTTGCCATGTATCAAGATCAGGATCTTAGTCTTGGTGACAGACACTGTTATCTGCTGTGTGATATTAACATCAAGTGCTTTATTTTTATATTAGAGTGTTGGGTCCCAGAACATAAACTAATATTACAAATGAACATGCTTATTTTATTTTCAATACTAAATAGCTTATCCAGTAAGATTATATAGACTTAAATAAAGGAATATCTTTATTGGGAAGTTTAAAATTTTGTCTTTTTAGAAAAGCTCCATCCAATTTCCAGCATGCATGAACACTTGAGGATACATTCTGTCTTCCTAATAGTATCATAAGCACTTCCCATCTGCTAATCAGAATTCCAGTAACAAATGTTCTACATTTAACTTTAAACATTGGATACTTTGAATTAATATAGCCT
>LR752402.1:0-23413 GCA_902729485.2 Mus minutoides | reverse complement strand
ACACACACACACACACACACACACACACACATCCATACTTACATATGCATTTGCAGCAAAAGACCAAACACCAATGCAGAAAGAACTCATTCATTCTGAGTGAAAAATTAACTCCAATCTTTATTGCACACAGAAAAAAAAAAAAAAAAAAAAGCTTCTACTCCTTTAATGCTAAATGAATTAAACCCACATTTGTAAGAAATCTTTATTCCTTAGAGCAAGAATAAAACTGCCCCATCATTAAGGAAAAAAACAAAAACAAAAAACAAAAATAAAAAAAAAACTTTTGCCCTATGGTAAGGAGAAGCCTGCTTGCTCTTTCTGCTCTCTTTTTTTCCTTTCCTTCTGCACTTTGCATATTGCTGTCTCAGTTTTTAATGCTACCTATAGTTTTTAAGCTCTTCTATTCTGCATTCTCCTTCTAATATTGCTCTCTCCTTGTGCTCCGATGTCACAATAATGCTCTTCCTCTTAATAACTTTTCTTCCAGTGCTATGCATTTACTTCTAAGTTCTTCTTGAGTTCAGTTCTGTCTAAAATGTTCTATTGTGTCCTGAGTAAAACAATTATCCTGAGCTCTGTTCTAAAAAGTTCTGTTCATATCTCTCTAAAAGTTTTCTGCTAAAAAGTTCTCCTCAGCTCAGTTCTGATACATCTCTTTTTCCTTAGAACTTAAACATCTTTCAGAATACATGATCACATGGTACAAAGTGCATCACAAGTTTACACATAAATTCAAATCAACAACAGAGAATGGTTACATGCTTATCCATTAGAAGTGATTATCTATTGTTGTGGATAGCCCTGGGGCTAATTATATTTGATGTTAATTTCATTCTCTTGTGAGTGGCTGCAAACAAGGAATGAGTCAGCACTCAGGTGATTTCCTATAAACATGCTTCCATCTTAATTTGTAAAATAAAGGAGAACTGATGATTGGGCAGATAAAAGGGGAGGGGGAGCAGAAGAGAGGGAGAGAGGGAAGAAGTAGAAAATGAAAGAGGGAGAGGATACAAAGGAGGAGGAGGAAGAAAAAAAACAAAGCAGAAACTCATGGACTGGAGAAACTGCAAGTTCTAAGGGATCACATAGAGAAGATGGTAGTATAGCATTAGGTCTGCTGAATCTAGGCTCACAACATGTATTCATATGAATTGAGTCATGTTGTCATTGCCAGGGAATATTTGGAAAGAGATTTACTACAACAAAATGGTGCCCAATGTATTGATTTGAACTCAATTAACCTGAGATAAAAATTCACTGCTCTCCAACCCCTGAATGGGGCTTGGACTGTGACCTAGGCTGGAGCAGTATGGATTTGAAACTGACTGGATTTGAGGTGCCACAGAGGACAGAAAGAGGCATCTACACCCGAGAGAGCCTTTCTGTGTTTGGTGTTCCCTGCATCATTTGCTCCACACCCTGCCTCCCCCACTTCCAAACAGGGAAACAGACAACTTGTTTTTTTGTTTGTTTGTTTGTTTTTCACTCAGCTTCTTCTCCCTGTGAATAAAGAATTGGGAGAGAAAGGTACAAAGGCCTCCGGACCAGGTGATTCATTTATATAAAGAGAGAAATAAAACCTTTTGATACGTAAAGATGATATAAAGACATATTGCTCTAATAAGTCTTACAGGATACTCATATTCTGTCTAACATGGGCTCCAAGGGAATTTTGGGTTTAAAGCCTGGTTTGACAAGCTGCCTCTTATAAGAAGGTATAGAAAGAAAATGAAAAGAGGAAAGAAGAAAGAGGAAAGAGGAAAGAGAAAAGAGGAAAGGAGGAAAGAGGAAAGAGGAAAGAGGAAAGAGGAAAGAGGAAAGAGGAAAGAGGAAAGAGGAAAGAGGAAAGAGGAAAGAGGAAAGAGGAAAGAGGAAAGGAAAGGAAAGGAAAGGAAAGGAAAGGAAAGGAAAGGAAAGGAAAGGAAAGGAAAGGAAAGGAGGAAAGAAGAGGAAAGGAAAGGAAAAGAGAAAAGAAAGAAAAGAGGAAAGGAAAGGAATGAGGAAAGGAGAGAAGAAAGGAAAGGAAAGGAAAGGAGAGGAGAGGAGAGGAGAGGAGAGGAGAGAAGAGGAGAGGAGAGGAGAGGAAAGGAAAAAGGAAAGAAAAGGAAAGAAAAGAAAAGGAAAGGAAAGAAAAGGAAAGGAAAGAAAGGGAAAGAAAAGGAAAGAAAATGAAAGAAAAGGAATGAGGAAAGAAAAAGAAATGAAAGGAAAAAAGAGAGGAAAGGAAATGAAAGGAAAGAGGAAAGGGAAAGGATAGGAAAGGGAAAGGGAAGGGAAAGGAAGGGAAGGGAAGGGAAGGGAAGGGAAGGGAAGGAAAGGAAAGGAAAGGAAAGGAAAGGAAAGGAAAGGAAAGGAAAGGAAAGGAAAGGAAAGGAAAGGAAAGGAAAGGAAAGGAAAGGAAAGGAAAGGAGGAAGGGGAACGGGAACGGGAAGGGGAAAGAAAAGGAAAATAGAAGTGGGAGTCAATTGTTTTAAAGATGGTTTAATAAAGTCTACAGGAGACTCATGTTCTGTCTAACATGGGCTCCACAGGAATTTTGGTTTAATATTCTGACACTACAAATTAGAAAGGCCTAAATAGGCTAAAATGTGTGTGATTTTGAGTATTGTGGTTGTTTTATTGTTCCTCTGAGACAGAGGGCAAACTACAGGTTTTCCTAGTTACCAGCTGAAGGATATACTGATTTGGGGAAAAGGTTTTGTCTATGTGTTTTTGAAAAGATGATTAAGATATTTACATATTCCAGAGTTGTATGGATCAAATTTGACCCCCTGAGAACTAGATTCCAGAGAATCAAGCAAAAAGGTTATATTGATGATAAAATATTTTGTTTTGAGATTTATATATTACAGAATATACAACTTTGGTGAATTTCATTGTCGGGCATGCTGAACTGACCTGCCTGAACTGCTGATGTCTTGCATTTTTATCTGGATCCAGTCAGGACACAGACATCAGAGACTAGTACAATCATTGGTGGGGCCTTCATAAGACCAACTAACTCTCCCATTTCCCTACCCTTCCCCCTCCCTTCAAAAATATTTCAACGCCCATATTCAGCTTGAAGAAGTTATAAATATTTTTCATACAAGTTCCCTAAGCTTTGGGGCTGGAGATGGTTATTATAGGTTGTCTTTAATATTAAAAAAATTTGAAGTATAAGGCTTAGACCCAGTCTTTCTATTGCTGTTATAATAAACAGATCTGAGATGACTAAGCCCGTGAGTTACGGGTCAAATAGGATATTCATGAATCTGAGTTTATTGTCAGGGTGTTTTCAGTTATTTTAATCAGAAATGGCTGAGAGTAGGTAACAGAGTTACTACTACAGTCCAGGTTACTTCACATAGATAGTTGGTCTTCAAAAATGTCACAAGTCCACAGAATGTGATGTTTGACGTTATTTATTCACTTGTTGTTGAGACTAGTCTGCTCCTGACAGATTTCTATATCTTGGATTCAAAGAAGAAACTGAACATCTTTGAGTTACTCCAGTTGTAATCAAACAGCCACTAGGCAAGAATTGCCTCATTTCATCTACAGACATAGTACTGTCCAAAGAAAGGACACAATTATAGGTTAGGACAGTTTGATTTTGCCAGACAGAATAGGTTAGTACTTAATATTCCTGTTTCTCTAAGTCTGTCAGATGATCCTGGCCAGTAGGCTAAAGACCATGCTCCAAAATGTTGAAGTAAGGGACTGTCCAAGTCTCCAGTGGTCTTAATAAATTTTCTAAGATTTGGAAGCTGTGTTAGGCTTCCTATGTATTTTCAGTTAACATCAGTCATTCTTGGATTTCTGATGGGGTTGAAAATTACATAGTCTCCTAGTGAACCCAGGCTTTTCACTTTGAGAGAAACAGATTTGAGAGGATGGTTTTCAGATGGCATTTAATCTAAAGCCAAGACATATCAAGGTGTACAACTATAGTCTTTTATGTAAGGATAGATGACAGAGGTTTTTATTTAATTAATAAATATGATGGACTGGGTGTTAGGGATCTTGTACTTTATAAATTACAAAATAACGATAGTTATGTTCAATTATATCTGAGATAAAACCATCCTTTAATTGGACAGAAAGGGGGAAATGTTGTGGATAGCCCTGTGTCTAATTATATTTGATGTTAATTCCATTCTCCCGTGAGTGGCTGCAAACAAGGAATGTGTCAGCACTCAGGTGATTTCCTAAAACCTGCTTCCCATGTTAATTCGTAAAATAAATGAGAGCTGATGATTGGTCAGATAAAAGGGGAAGTAGAGCAGAGGGAAGGAGAGAAGGAAGAAGGAGAAAATGGAAGAGGGAGAGGACACAGAGGAGGCAAAAGAAGAAGAAAAGGGGATCAGAAGCACATGGCCTGGAGAAACTGCAGGTTCTAAACGGGTCTTACAGATAGAGAAGATGGTAGTGTAGTGGTAGATCTGCCCAATCTAGGTGTATAACATGTATTCATATGAATTGAGTTGTGTTTTCATTGCTGGAGCATATTTGGGAGATTTACTGCAACAATCTAGCTAAACCTTCACCTGTCACAGCTCCACAGGTTCATTGAGAGTTAAAAAAACAAAACAAAACAAAATAAAACAAACAAAAAACTAAGTTATTAGTGAAGTGTTGTGTGGATAAACTCAGTCAATATTTTATCTTCTGTCCTAGCACCTATAATAAATAATTAATTCCTTTTTATCATCTTTGGTTAATGGTTATCCAACCTCTTTGAATGTGCTCTGAGTAGTACAAAGTGTGCTTACTACAGAAGAAATGAACTGGCAATATATGGTGGACTGGCAGAATTCTCATTGTAGTTTTGACTATCAGAAAAGGACTTCATAGCAGTCCCACTGTAAAAGAGCTTAATAAATACTGATATAATTTTAGGAATTCTTATAGGATTATCATTAAGAATAAAGAAGTCATTTGTTTGTCTATATAGCATCACTAAAAACAGTACATTGTTGTAGATCTGCAGAGATCTACTCAAAAGGGTAGGATAGTAATTGTTATATATGTTTCATAATAACAACAGGAAATACATATTAATAGAATCTTTCCAAAAATACTTTTCTCCTGGTCCTTGCCTGCCTGAGTTCCATCATAGAATTTAATCTAAGGTGTTCATCTCAGGAAGATCAACTGCTAGTTATTAGTTTTTTCTATGATGCCTCCTGATATTTTTCAACATTGTAGAACACGTGCCTGATTCTGTTTCCTAAGCATCATAAGGAAATAAGCTATGAGGTAAAAAGTAATGCCAGAATGTTCCTAAGAACAAATCTATTTAACCTATGAAAACAACCTTCCTTCCTTCCTTCCTTCCTTCCTTCCTTCCTTCCTTCTTTCTTTCTTTCTTTCTTTCTTTCTTTCTTTCTTTCTTTCTTTCTTTCTTAATGCTATTTTGTTGACCATTAAACCTCAGATCATCTAAGAGCTCAGTAACAATAAAATTCCCTTTATACAGCTGAACAGGATCTTGAATTTCCAGTGTAATATTTTTTTTCTCCAATCCTTTTTCTTCCTGGTTAAAAACTGCTACTGTAAAGTTTGTAGTTAGCATTATCTTTTATTGCTATAATAACTGGCATGAGTCCATTATAATTTTTATCATTAAAAAATAAACTATTGATTGGATTATTTGTCAAAATTATAATAATGTAGTACCGTTAATTTATCTAGCTTATTTCACAATGTGTGGTAAGGAGGCCAACATTAAGAGAAAAAAAAATGTGGAATCAGTCCCTATCAGGGGGCATCCAGAATGCAAGCCTAGTCTATGATGCTTTACCAATAACAACATCACAGAAAACAACTTCTTTCTAGCCAAACCATGAATAGAAGAATGATGCCACACTGTAGACCAATTATTGTAATAGAATCAAGTAGGGCAAATAGAAATTAATCATGGTGCTAAATTGGGGCTTTTAATGTGTTCTCAGAGCAAAACATGGCTAGTTAGGACTGTTGTTATCTGCATACATTAGTGGGTAACCTAAAACAAAGAAAATAAAACAAATTAAAAATAAAACAAGACTACCCAATAAAAATATAGAATCTGTTAATTTCTAAGTGGAGAGGAGAATAAAAATGATCATGGCCAAATAAACTAAAGCAAGCAAGCAAGCAAGCAATTAAAGCAACCATTTAAAAAAAAAAGAAATAAGATATTTTCTTTATTTACATTTCAAATGTTATCCCCTTTCCTATTTTCCCTGCCCCCCAAAAACACCCTTTCACATCCTCCCTACTGCTACTTCTATGAGGGTGTTCCTCCAACTACCTATCCTCTCCCACCTTCCTGCCCTCAAAGGTGATTAAGATATTTACATATTCCAGAGTTATATGGATCAAATTTGACCCCCCTGAGAACTAGATTCCAGAGAATCAAGCAAAAAGGTTATATTGATGATAAAATATTTTGCATCATTTAAGTATAGGATCATATCATCTGCAAATAGTGATATTTTAACTTCTTCTGTTCTAATTTGTATCTCTTTGACCACTTTTTGTTTTCTAATTGCTCTATCTAGAACATTGAGTACTATGTTGACTAGATAGAGAGAGAGTGGGCAGCCTGGTCCAAGTCAGTAATTTTAGTGGGATCATTTCAGTGTCTCTCCATTCAGTTTGATGTTGGCTAGTGGTTTGCAGTACATTGTTTTTACTAGGTTTGTGTTTGGGTCCTGAATTCCTGATCTTTCCAAGACTTTTACTATGAAGGAATGCTGAAATTTGTCAAATGCTTTTTCAGCATCTATTGAAATGAGCATGTGGTTTATTTCTTTGAGATATTTATAAGATATTTTCTTCATTTACATTACAAATGCAATCTCCAAACCACTCTATAAATTCCCCCTGCCTTGCTTCCCCAATCCATCCACTCCCAGTTCCTAGACCTGGCATTTCTCGGTACTGGGGCATATGATCTTCAAAAGACCAAGGACCTCTCCTCCCATTGATGACCTACTAGGCCAGCCTCTTCTAAGGCCTCTGGGACTGGCTGCTGTATCCTGCTGGTCCCAGTCATTCCCAGTGATGTTATGTCAGGTGTTAGGTTCTGCTTACCCCTGATCCTAAGATCCTGGGTGTGCTAGAGTTCTGGGAGTAGAGCCTCCTCTGGGGGCTGTGGAACTGGCTGCTGAGTTCATGTCCAAGGTAAACTGACTTTTTTTTTCCCTGAAAAATAGGCTGTCTTTCCCAAAGCCTGTTTCAAGTGGTCAGCACTAGACCAGTGGAAAAGAAATGCTTTTATATATCAGGGTTTAGGTTTTCCAAATTTGATGAAGAGGGGCAATTGGCAGGCAAAGTGTGTGTAGGGGTGATAGAAGAGAACATAATCATAACATAGTCACAGTAACTTCCTAAAACAAAGATGATTGCAAGGTCATAACAAAATATTCAGAACAACAAGTATTCATAAACAGTTTTTTAAACAAAGGTAGGGTTGCAAGATAAGTATAAATATTTTTATTTTTAAATAAAGACATGGTTTCCTGTACTGGAACATGAAATGCAAACTGTGTAATTAGGGTTACACATAGACCATAGCCCAATTTCTGAAAAACAACAGTCTAATGATAAACCAGAATAATCCTAGTTTGTCTTTGCTATTAAATGGCTTTTAAGCCTATAATGGAAGCAGGCTAGCTCATCAAATCCACTGTCTTCTTCTTGTGGTCCATTGCCTTATTTCCTTGCCTGATTCTCCTTGCAGTACTGTCAATAAATGTGTCCCTTTTTAAACTCTGGTCTGACTTGAGTGAATGCTTTCATTCTTTGGAATACCTCAATATGGTATCCGGCTCTTCTGCTGATAAAAGCTTAACAATTGTGAAGCACACAAAATTCTCCACATGGGAAAGGTAAAGACAAGAATATGAATTAAAGGGGACCTTTTCCTAGAAGCAATTTCAAGCCACCCTTACCTCACACTGAATCCAAGACTGCATACTATAGCCACTGACTTAAAAGATGACAGAAGGTAGGTCACTGCATGCCTGTGGTTGATTTTGTCCACTTTTCAAATTTTTGTGTTGATCAACAGAGGAGCTAGTCAATATTCATTTCCTCAGGCTATCAATTTAGGGAATGCCAATTGTGCTTTGGAACACCTCACCATGGTGGTGGTGGGAGAAAGCATGCTAAGTTTCAATACTTTTGCTAATTTTTTAAATTTAAATTTCAAAACTTTATTGTCATATATATATATATATATATATATATATATATATATATATATATATATATATATTCATCAGCATATTGTAGTCCCCTCCCCCCAAGCCTGCTTCAGGCTGAAAGCAGACCTGCTGCCATTGAGGAGAGGACAACTGCAGATGTCTACAGTGTGGCTCTCCAGCTAAGGCTAGCTTCCTTTGTTGTGGTAAATGCCTCTGCACTTTGCCCAGATCCTGCATCCTGCAGAGGCATTCCACAGTGCCTGGGACTTCTGACTGAATCCAGACACTTGCAGGAACTGGCTGAGGGCAGAGCCAACCCTCTTATAACCAACAAAGATTCTTGAGTAAAGACAGATGCCTTGAACAGGGAATCTTCTTGGCGTCCTTATTTCTCTCCATCTAGTCTCTTTTCAGCCCCAGTTTGCCTCCCATGGAACCCGGTTCATTTCATGGGTATGCTGTGAATGGCATACTCCAACAGCATATTGCTTTGATGATATAGTGTTTATAAAATAAATATCATTTTTAGGCAAAATAATGTAATTGATAAACTCAGGAAAATACTTCTAAATGTAGTTATTTATATCAGATCTTTGTCAAAACTACTAAGGCAGGAAGCAGTGTCATTCTGATTGTTTTGCATGTTTGTTTTGATAAAGTATATTTAAGTTCATGCCCAACTTTTCCAGGAATTATAAGTAACTTCAGAGAGGTTTAACTAATGTGCTACTTTAACCTGTTAAAATTGTGAATGAATGTAAAAGAGCAGAGTATGTGTGTTGTGTATATATATATATATATATATATATATATATATATATATATATATATATATATACAGTGTTTTAGAAATTAGAAAGTAGAAACCTAAAATTTATGTGCTAAGATTATAACTACGGCATAATGTATAAAAGCAAACAATCTGAACCAACTGACTTAATATTAAGTCACAAAAACTGTTGAATCAAATATGGTCTCAAAATACTGGAATTATAAAAACAGTATTATTAAAAAAATTAAAGTGGATTTTCTTTTTTTTTACTTTAAGGCATTTTTATTAGATATTTTCTTCATTTACATTCCAAATGCTATCCCTAAAGCCCCCTATACCTTCCTCCCACCCCGCCCTGCTCCCCAACCCTCCCACTCCTGCTTCCTGGGGCATATGATCTTTGCAAGTGCAAGGGCCCGTACTCCCATTGATGGACAACTAGGCCATCCTCTGCTACACATATGCAACTAGAGACTCAGCTCTGAGGGTTACTGTTTAGTTCTTATCGTTGTTCCTCCTATAGAGTTGCAGACCCCTTTAGCTTCTTCGGTACTTTATATGTTTTTTAAAAAAATATTTTAAAACTAATACAGAAAGAAGTGTAAAGTTCTCCTTACTCTGCTTCTCGCCTGAGGTTGTGAAAAGATTGTTTCTCTTGATTGACCATACATGCAGATACATACACTACCTATATTTCTAATTTATTTTTGGTGAATGCTATAGGACTTTTTTTTCACAGTTTCAGCTTTACAACGGGTCTGGTTCCCTGGCATTCTTTGAATGAGCTCCCTCATCAGGAGCCTGGTTTTCATAGTCCTATTGTTTATAGCACATTCACACTCCCCAGCACTTTCTAATCAGGCAGCTTTCCTGGCTTTCATTTTATAAGTAAATGGAAGGGCTGACAAGCCTCCCTGCTGAGCAGGCTGATTTTGGAAAGTGACTTTCTAATGTCTGAGCCTGTCCTTTAGGAAATTTTACTTTCCCCACCAGGAGTCTCCTTCCTTAGCATTCTTTCAGATTTTTTGAGATGCCTTTGTCTGAGACCTCATTTAAAGCAGTGTAACCAAGTGTAAAAAGCTGTGTGTTGAGAGATGGGAGCTTGCAGCATGCTTTATACACTCATGCTGTGGCCTTGAACTTTCCTATGTGTGCTAAGAAATACCTTATCCATTTCACTCCTATTTTTTCTGCTTCCTATACCCATCTTTTGTCCTTCAGAGAAATTTGAAAGATAAGTTTTATAAAGTACAAAAAATTCTTTGGGTAAATAACATGATGTATTTAGTTAAGACTGGCTAATTAGTGAATTGCAAATAAAAGCCCATTGCTTTCTATATAAATGAATGTGTATTTGTGCATTGGTAAAATGTGGAAAGTAATGCCTTTGCTTATGGAATATTATCATAGGCATTTTACCAGGTAGCCTATATATATTATGCTATAATTCTTCATGGCTACAGTGTGCCATAAGAACAAAGTTTCAAGTATATAAATAGTGAAATAGGTCCATAGAGTCTGATTTTATTCTTATCAATTTTGTTAATTCAGGGGAAAATGGAAGTATTAAATAGAAGAATTGTTTACAATCTAAGGTTAGAAGGGAACGTTTTGTATCTGGGTGGAGGTGATGGATGAATGATATTGTAAATATGCTAAATAATTTGTTTTGTTCATGTTAGAATGATTAGTTCTCTTTCATGTGAATCCTATCCCAATGTAAAAAATGCCAAAAGTGTTTAGGAAATAGATAATAATGATGCTGTATCATGTGAAAATATATGCAAGTACAAAAACAAAAACATATAGCTGCTGACCAGAGGGTAGCACCTTTTACAGTGGCAACAGATTCAACAGATCCAAAACCTCAATTTATAGAACCTCAGTATATTTGTGAAGTAAAATCTCCACAAAAGCATAGACACATTTTGATCTTTATACTAAACAGCAGAAATCAAAACAGAAGTCTCTATCACTTCTCAGAAAAACAAACAAAACAAAACAAGCACACAATACAGATTTATTCAAGCCCTTCCCCACAAATAACTGTATCAGTACACTCACACATACTTGCACATAAAGTATCCTCTCTGCTTCTTTCCTGTGAAATACTTTTCCTTTATATTTGCTACAAATCTCAGTCTGTTTATGATTTCTATCTCACATCAGACAAAAGGTCCATATATCAGATGACATGAAACTTAGTTTGCACAACAATATTTTTATTTATTTTAGATTAAAATACTAAAGTAATGTCCAAACAGGAGAGTTTGAAATTCTTGAAAAGGAAAGAGTTGAGAAAAACAAAGTATGAAATTTTGTTTTCATTCTGTGTCTTAACCCCTGAACCCACCATGGAACTCAGGTGTCATCAAAGAATCATATTGCTCTGGAGGAAAGAGGATGAAGGAAAGGCCATCCAATCTTTCTTCCTCAAACCATAAATTACTCTGAATCTTTATCCAAAGAAAAGATGACTGTGGCAGAGAAAAAGAAATAAAAGAAGCAAGGTTAAAAAGCAAAACAAACAAACAAAAATTTTCATCTTCTGTTTGTTTGCCATTTTATAAGACATTAATTTAATTGTATAAATTTATGGATTGTCATGTAATGATTTATTGTATTAACATAGTAAAGAATGGTCAAATCAGCATAGTTAGCATTTCTATCTCAGTACTTTTATTAACAAATAATAAATGAACATATATGTGGGGAACAGTGTGATATTGCTAGATATAATATTTATTGATCAAATCAAATTTGTCAATGTTTGTATCTTCTTATAATTTTATGGATAGAATAAGAACTTGGCTTTTTCAGTTATATGTAAGGTATATAAAAGTTTATGAACTATACTAATTCTCCACTATAAACATAACATTCTATCTGTTTTGTATCAACTTTATGTTTTAACAAACAAGATTTTTCAGATAAGCAAAGATAGACAATTACAAATTATTTATGAACAAAGAGGTCTTTGCCATGTGTAAAATGGGAATAGTTTCACAAGGTTTTCTTAGTAAAAAGCCCCAAGGAAGTAAATAACATGATATATAGTGTGATGATCAGTATTATCAACACGATATGATCTAGAATGAGTTAAGAGATGTATCTCTGGGTATGGCTATAGAGGCTTATGATTACTGTAATTAATATGGAAAGACTTTCTTTAATTATGGGTAAAACCATGTTGTTGGCAGGGTATAAGGGTATATTAATGGAGATAACAAACTGAACAGCAGTAAGCTTGAATTCATCCCTAGGCTCTTTGCAATGGCAGCAAGTGCTCCTAATCACTGAACCTTCTCTCTGTCCTCCATGATTGTATCTTACTGCTTCTCATTTAATTGTAGCTTATGAGAAATCATCATCATTAATTACCATAATTCTAAACAGCTAATTTCAATATATTTTTAGAATGTAAATTTAACTTGTTCTCTTTACTCATTCTAATTGTGCCACAAGAAATATTTTTGCAATTAATATTCAAAACAGACCAAAGCAAAATAAAACAAAATATGAATTTATGTAAAAGTTGACATTCTTTTTGATAAGATACATTTTCAAATGGAAAAAATGGTAAATTATTGATTGCTATAACCTATAAGTTTACATTAATGGAAGTAAAACAACTTGAAAAGATCTTGATTTAGTTGTATTATTTCTCTTTTTAAAAATTTTCTGTAGTTCTAGGCTATGATTAGAAGTGACCCTGAGATTTCACCTTACACCAGTCAGAATGGCTAAGATAAAAAACTCAGGGAACAACAGATGCTGGAGAGGATGTGGAGAAAGAGGAATACTCCTCCATTGCTAGTGGGATTGTAAGCTGGTACAACCACTTTGGAAATCAGTCTGGTGATTCCTCAGATAATTGGAAATAGTTCTACCTGAAGACCCAGCTATACCAGTACTGGGTATATACCCAAAATACCTCCAACATATAACTAGGACACATGCTCCACCACATTTAAAGCAGTCTTATTTATAATAGCCAGAAGATGGAAACAACCCAGATGTCCTTCAACAGAGGAATGGATACAGAAAATGTGGTACATTTATACAATGGAGTACTACTCAGCCATTAAAAATGATGGATTCATGAAGTTCTTAGGCAAACGGAAAGAACTAGAAAATATAATCTTGAGTGAGGTAACCCAGACACAAAAGAAAGCACATGGTATATAGTCACTGATGAGTGGATATTAGCCCCCAAACTGACAATGTTCATGGTATAATGCTCACAGATCATCTAGAGCTTAGGAGAAAGAAAGACCAGGTATGGATTCTTCAGTCTTGCATTGATGGGGGAACAAAACGATCTTGGGGGGTGGAAGGAGGAGGTCCTAGGAGGAAGAGTTGAGGGGAGGAAATAAAGTGGGACAGTATCAGGTTCTAGAGAGGACAGGAGAGAGGTACAGAGGGTAAGGAAATCGAATAAAAATATGTAGCAGTGGGGATGAGGAACTGCTATAGTTTCTAGAGGGTTCCAGAAGCCAGGGAAATGAGAGGCTCCCAGGATATAACAGAGATCATTTTAGCAGAGACTGTGAGATAAAACCTATAGAGCTGTAGAGACCACCTCCAGTAGATAGAAATGGCCCCAAGTAGTGGGATGGAGCCATTTATCCATCTCAAAGTTTTTAACCCAGAATTGATCCTGTCCAAAGTAAGAACAGAGACAAAAAATGATGCAGAGACTTAAGAATGGGCCGTCAGATGATTGCCTCACCTGAGAATCTAGCCTGTTTGCAGACCCCACCCACTCCCACCCTCATCCCCCACACACTGTTGTCTTTGCTAAGAGGCACTTGTTGACAGGAAACTGGTATGACTGTTCCCTGGGAGGTTCAGCTAGCAACTAACCAATACAGATGTGGATGCTTGGAGCCAACCATCAGACTGAGATCTGGGACCCTTGTGGGGAAACTGGCATAAGGACTAAAGGAGCTGAGGCAGGGATTGCAACCCAATAGGAAGAACAACAGCTGGCCAGACCGCCCAGTGCTACTAGAGACTAGACCACCAACCAAGGAGTTTAGAGGGAGGGACCCATGGCTCCAGATATATTTGTAGCAGAGAATGATTGTGTCTGACATCAATAGTAGAGGAGGCCTCTGGTCCTGTGGAGGTTTGATACCCCACTGTAGGGTGTGGAGATGCTGGAGGGGTGGAAAGGGAGAGGGTGAACGGGTGGGATAGTAACCTCATAGAGGCAAAGGAGGGAACATAGGGAGGTTGTGAGAGTGGGGGCTTGTGGAGAGGTAACTGGGAAGTGAGATGTCACTTGGGATGTAAAGGAATGGAATGATTAATAAAAAAAAAAAATGTTGAAAGGGAGGTTATGCATACTCACTACTTAAAAACAGTGCAGAGTCAATCAATTGAAGTCCAAGTAAATAAAATGTCCTGTGTGTCTATTCAGCTATAAAACTAAAATTCTAAGGAAAAAAAAAGTAGGTATATTATAAATTATAATTGTTGACTATTTAGATTTTACATGTGAAATAATCATATGGAACATAGCAGATATTTCAGCAAATCAAAACCTATAATTTCTACACATGTATTACAAATCTCAGTAAAAGATATGATGAGGTAAGCTGGTTTTCAGTGGAGAAACTGAAATATCTAGGAATAGAATAAACAATGGAGGCTTTAAATGAAGAACAGTAGTTAATATTTGCTACATCCACTCCATAGTGACTTGCGTGACAGACCTAGAAACCTGGGCATAGTCCCAAGGTGAAAAGTTTACGAAAACTTAGTCTCCTGGAGCCGTGGCAAAGGACACATGTTCCACTATGTTCATAGCGGCCTTATTTATAATAGCCAGAAGCTGGAAAGAACCCAGATGTCCCTCAACAGAGGGATGGATACAGAAAATATGGTACATCTACAGAATGGAGTACTATTCTGCTATTTAAAAAATGAATTTATGAAATTCTTGGGCAAATGGATGTATCTGGAGGATATAATCCTTAGTGAGGTAACCCAATTGCAAAAGAAGTAATTGGGTATGCACTCAATGATAAATGGATATTAGCCCAGAAACTTAGAATATCCAAGATACAATTTGCAAAACACAAGAACATCAAGAAGGAAGACCAGTGCGTGGATACTTCATTCCTCCTGTGAAGAGGAAACAAAATACCCATGAAAGGAGTTACAGAGACAAAGTTTAGAGCTAAGATGAAAGGATGGACCATACAGAGACTACCCCACCAGGGGGGATCCATC
Organism: Mus minutoides; assembly: GCA_902729485.2. NCBI lineage: Eukaryota > Metazoa > Chordata > Mammalia > Rodentia > Muridae > Mus > Mus minutoides. The sequence goes on along the minus strand of LR752402.1, from coordinate 8,220 downwards.
CCATAATCAGTCATTACACTCAGACACTATGGCATAGGACAGCTATTGCCTACTTAAGGGACCCTGATATAGCTGTCTCGTACAGAAGTGGATGATCATAATCATCTATAAGAGGGAACACAGGGCCCACAATGAAGAAGCTAGAAATAGAACCCCAGGAGCTGAAGGGGTCTGTAACCCTAGAAGAGGATCAACAATATGAACTAACCAGGACCCCCAGAACTCGTGTCTCTAGCTCCATATATACCAGAAGATGGCCTAGTCGGCCATCATTGAGAAGAGAGGCACCTTGGTACTGCAATCTTTATATGGCCCAATACAGGGGAATGCCACGGCCAAGAAGTGGGAGTGGGTGGACAGGGGAGCAGGGAGGGGGGGAGGGGACTTTCAGAATAGCATTTTAAATGTAAATTAAGAAAATATCTAATAAAAAAATTGGAAAAAAAAAAGAATGTTCCAAATCGGTCTTTGGTTTGGTCAGTGATCAGGTCTGTGTGCTTACCTTCAATATTGTTTTATTATAAGAGCCTCTAAGGATTGATTTGGACATACAGCTAAGTTAGATTAACCTTCACAAGTGTTCCAATGACCTAGGAAGAAGGAAGATTGTGGTCTAAGAAGGAACTAGAATAAATACTTAGAAATAAAGATAGCTGAGTCACTCCCATACACAGGAATTTACAATGGCCTAGGGGGAATGTGGACTATTCAATAGACTAGAATTGGAACTATGGCAAGGGCATGAAGCCCTAGTCCCTGGCTTCTAAGATTAAGCTGACCTTAGGTGGGGCTGTTTTTGATCCCAGTTGTTAACATTGATTTTTATCCCAGTTGGTTCCTGTTAGCTTTTAAGTATGAATTCCTCTGTTTTGTTAAAGTAATTTTGTATCAGATAACTTCAATATACCTTGAATGCCCTGAATGTACCACTTAATTTCTTTGTTTTCTGTAATATATAAGACTGATGCTTACTTTGAAATATTACATTCAGATACAGCACACTCACTTGTGTCTGTGTCTCTTTGTCAGCCTTTTCTTGCCCACTCCCTGACCACCTGTAACCGGAAACCTGATTTCTCCTGAGGATTGAGCCCCTCCCTGCCCCCCTCCCCCCGATTGAGGCCAGTCCAAGGCAAATATTGACTGTTAATTTACAATGATCTGGACTCACCTAGAAAACACATCCTGGGCATGCTTGTCAAGATTATCTACATTAGGTTAATAGGGAAAGCAATACCTAACAATCCAGTTAGTTGTATTTACTGTGGCAGTATTTCAGCCCTCTGACCAAAGCTTAATGTTCCAGGTCATAATCCATCACTGAAATAAGTTAGGTCAGGAATTCAAATGGGAACTAAAGTAGAAATCATGGAACAGTTTAGCTTACAGTCTCCCAATGTCTCTGGCACATGTTAAACTATCTTTCTTTTTTATCTTTTAAAATATGTATTCATTATTGTTATATGTGCATGAGTGGCTTGAGTTCATGTATTTCTAGTATCTGAGGAGATCAAAAGACGGTGAACGAGCCTCTGGAATTGAAGATAAAATAGTGATCTGCAATATGTAAGTACTGAGAAGCCAAGCCCAGACCCTCAGTAAGAGCAGCAAGCATTCTTAGCTGTTAAGACATTTCTAGACCTCTGGTTTCTCATAACAGTCTAGTTCTAACAGCCTAGTGAAAGTATGCCTAACACTGACCTAGAGCCTCTCACATTAATCATCAATCAAAGCAGTATATCAGGGATATTACCACCAGAAATTTGGGTTACAAAGTTCTTCAACTCAAGTTCCTTCTTTTCAGTGAGTCTAGGTCTTGTCAAACTGAATACTTGTCTAAACTGTAGACAATCCCTTTCAGTGAGCTGAGGACCTGGACTGAATAAAATGAACAGAGAGGCTCAGCACTAACATCCCTTGCTTTCTGCTTCTTGACTGAACATGCGATGTGAGCAGCAACTTTTTTTTCAAAAATTGACTGTACATCTTAGAACTGTAATCAACATTAAACCTTGCTTAAATTATTTTTTCATGTTTTGTTATAAAAAATGAGACAAATAGCTAAGATAAATCATCCAACAGAAGAAATTTTTCTTACATAATCTCTGTGAAAGTCATATAATTGAGTACTCATGAAGATTTCTTAAACTTCTTTGAATATTGTTGATAAAAAAAAGTATAGGATGTGACAAGCATGCCAACTTGAAGGAGAAAAGCAAGCCCTTTGGATGGAAAAAAGTATTGTCAGTATTCAGTAGAGGGCTGCACTCACAGACTTATATTTCATAACCAGTAGTGGATATGACATGTCCTTACCTGTATTCAAATGATAAGGAACACAGGAAAGCCAAAGAAATTTCATCTGCAGAAGGTAGGGTATTATAAGACTAAAATTTAGGAATAAATTTAACAGGGCACTGATAATGTTAAAGTAATTAGATTTGCTTTCACAAAAAATGTCATTTTGGGGGCTAGATCAGCAACTAGATACCACAGAAATCAAAGGCACATGTGAGAATCTCGGATACAAGTATAGTGACTACATCCAAGAAAACACAAGAAATTAAACATTTCACAACAAATCCAAAAGAAGTGAATCATACATACAGACATAATACCGCATCAAGCAACAACATAACAGGAACTAAAAATTAGCTTTCTTTAATATCTCTCAACATCAACAGATTCAATCCCCCAATAAAAAGACACAGGCTAACAGACTGAACAAAGCATTTTGTAGCATACAAGAAACACACCTTAGTGAACCTGAAGGGAGAATAACCACATAGGAAATCAGCACTCTCAAATTATGCAGATCCTAGGGAGCTCCCAGAGACAAAGCCACTAAGCAGAAGAGTACATGGGCCAGTCTGAGTGCTTGGCACAAATATAACAGAGGTCTGCCTGGTCAGGACTTAGTGGGAGAAGATGCACTTAATCCTAGAGAGCCTTGAGGTCTGGTTGGTGGGAACAGCCCTTCTCAGGCAAGGGGGAGGAGGAATGAGATGAGGAACTGTGTGTGTGTGGGTGGGGGAGGGTCAGGGGAGCAACAACAGTAATGTAAATAAATGAAATTATAAAAATTGTACAAATTAAAATTACTTGGAAATTTTATCTTTCTTATCTCACAGTAGCTAATATTACCAAGAAAAGAAAAGAGAACAAGAGTGTGTAGATTTGGCAAAGGGGAAACACTTACTGTTGGGAATGCAAACTGCTGAAGCAACTTATTAGTGTAGCTAACATTAAATGTCCACCAGCTCCTTCCTGCTTCTTGTTAATTTGATAACATTTCTTAAAAAAAAAAAATCAACTTAAGGGAAAAGGGGTATATTCTCACTGTTCGTTCAGATTACAAACTGCCAAGGAAAGAATTTCATAGCAGTAAGCACTTGGGGGAACTGGTCAAATTCCATCCATAGTCAAAAAACACAGTGAAAAAATAAAACTGTTTCCCCTCAACTAACTTTTTTTCATCTTATACAGTTTTAGATCTCCCTTTCAAGAAGTAGGACTGCCCACAGTTGAGCTGAAAGTTTTCCTGGTAGGGCACAGGTGAACTGACATGGGATGGGTAAAGCTGAGCATGTCTAAACAGTTGGAACCTCATCCTGAGACTGGCAGGTGTGGGGCTCACTCCCTCCCTGTTTCCCTGCCTGCCTAGGTGCACATAACCAGGCAACCCACATCCAGGTGGTCACAGGCAATTAGTCTTGTACCCCAGCTCCTGGGATTCTTCCCAATGCAAATGAGGCATCTAAGTAGTCACGGCCTTCAGCCAAAGAATGTTTCCTTCCCTGGATCTTGTCATTCCCTTCCCTCACCCTAATTAATGTGTGGCCATTGAAATCCACCACACACACACAAAAAAATACCCACACATTGTCCCTTATCAGTTAAAATTGCAATAGTACCCTACAGACATGCCCCAATGCCAATCCCCAGGTATTTCTATATGCTACTCAATAGATAATGAACTTTAATTGTCAAATCTCATTTTTGTGTCATGATGAAAGTAGATCTCATTGAATGCCTTGATGATGTTGTGACTGTCCCTTTTGCAGGTTTTTCCCAAAAGGCAGGGACCTAAAGAGAAACCTTAAACATTGACAGGCACAGGTAATGGCCATGACCAAAATTCTAGAAGAAAAAGGCCCTATTCTTGATCCCAAATTCATTAAATTATCTTTTATATTCTCTAGGTCTTTGTAACAGTCCTTAAAAAAATAATGCATCCTAAAGAGATAATAGGGCTTAGGCTTTGAAATTAAGAAATTGTAATTTACTTTGTAGCCTAGTGCTTGCAAAAGAAACTCTGACAACCAGAGGAAGAACTTTTCTCTGAAAAAGAGCTTCTTGGCACAGTTGTGAAAACTAGCCAAATCTCCTCGTGGGAGAGAAGGGAGGTACAGCAAAGATGACTGCAGCCCATCCCTTTACCATCTTGTCCTCCATTAACACGTGAATCTCATGTCAGGATCCTGAAGGGTAAAGAAGGGAAGGGGAAAAGTCCTATAAAATCTCTGTCCACTTCCCAGTGTGCTCACATTAAGCAAATATCCATTTCAGCATTTTACTTACTGCTTTGTGTGAGTTAGGGGTTCTATTGCTATGATAAAACAATATGATCAAAACAATCTGGGAAGAAAAGAGGGGTTTATTTATTGTTTTGTTTTTGGTCTTTGTTTTTTTCTTACAGTTTGTTGTCCACTTTCCATGGAAATTTCACAAGGAACTTGGAGACAGGAACTAATGAAGAGGCCATAGGAAAGTACTACCAGATTTTTTCATATCAATTAGGACCATATGTCCAGGGATGTCACTATGCCCAGTGAGATAGAACTGCCTACATCAAGCATTAATCATGAAAATNCTTCCCAAATGACTCCTAGGATGATTTTGCTTAACTGGCCTATGGGAGAGAATGTAGATTGATAATGGTACTAGGGCAACTATGAATTATTTTAAGTCAGTTGCTAAGGAAATATTTTAGTATGTCCACAACCACCTTTTTTTTTTTTTTTTTTTTTTTGACTGTCAGAAAACTAATCTATGATACTCTAGGGGTCGGGGAGGAGATCCACAATACAAGTGGTCAATGTATTCCTTTGGTATTTTCTGCATCATTCTTGGGAATTTCAATAGCTGTTACATGTACTTAGATTAGGGAAATCCCTGTTGCAAACTGCTAATGCTACTCTTGAGGACACTCAAGTCACAGATTGGATGGAATTTAAAAAGCCCGGGTCTCTAAGCACTATAATAAATAATTCATAATTTTTGAGATAGTTTGGAAATGAGCTACCTTCTGTCCTGTGTTTACTGGTCAAGAGGATATAATTCTCCCTATAATTTTATATTGCATATAACTGAATGTTGGGAACATGATATGTTTGGTTTGTGATTAGAAAGTACCAGATATGTGATTTATCTATGTGATTCTTCCCTTCTAGTAGAAAGGAAATAACAAAACATTTTTACCATCTTCTGATAAAGCATACTGAATCTTGTTTGATGATTTTTGTTCTGTCCTCATTATCTATGTAGCTAAGATTTGTATTAAAATCTTCATCTTTCTTCCTCTACATCTAAAGTGGTGGGGTTGCAGTGGCTTGCCAAGACAGTTGGCTAGAAAAGAATATACAATAAAAAATGATACATTTTTAACATCAGAAGACATCTTTAAAACTTGCATCTATTACTGAATTACTCTAGAACTTATGAATTTTCCATGTCAGTTAAAGTTGCATTTATTTTTGAAAATGCCATTCATCATACAATGAAATATTATATCTGTTCTGCATTACTTCTTCCAACTTTTTTCATAACCCCAAAACACAGGTCACTCATAATTTCTTTTATTTTGTGTGTATTATAACACTTAGTTATTGTTTTACTGCTGTGAAAGAAAATCATAAAGAAATCAACTAATAGGAGACATTGTATTGAGGGCTTCCTTTTAAAAAAATTATTATTTTCTTCATTTACATTTCAAACACTATCCCAAGATAACCTACACCCTCCCCCTGCCCTGCTCCCCTACCCACCCACTCTCACTTCTTGGCCCTGGCATTCCCCTGAACTGGGGCATATAAAGTTTGCTAGACCAAGGGGCCTCTCTTCCCAATGATGGCCAACTAGGCCATCTTCTGCTATATATGCAGCTAGAGACATGAGCTCTGGCGGTACTAGTTAGTTCATATTGTTTTTCCACCTATAGTGTTGCAGACCCCTTCAGCTTCTTGGGTACTTTCTCTAGCTCCTACCTTGGGGACCCTGTGTTCCATCCTGTAGATGACTGTGAGCATCCACTTCCATATTTGCCAGGCACTATTTGCTAGCCTCATATGAGACAGCTATACCAGGGTCCCTTCAGCAAACTCTTGCTGTCCTATCCAATAGTGTCTGAGTTTGGGGACTGGTTATGGGATGGATCCTCGGGTGGGGTAGTCTCTGGATGGTCCATCCTTTTGCTCCAAACTTTGTCTCTGTAACTCCTTTCTTGGGTATTTTGTTGCCTTTTCTAAGGAGGAATGAAGTATCCACATGCTGGTTTTCCTTCTTCTTGATTTTATTGTGTTTTGCAATTTGTATTTTGGGTATTCCAAGTTTCTGGGCTATATCCACTTATCAATGGCTGCATATCAAGTGACTTCTTTTGTGATTGGGTTACCTCACTCAGGATGATATCCTCCAGATACATTCATTTGCCTAAGAATTTCATAAATTCATTGTTTTTAATAGCTGAGTAGTAATTCATTGTGTAAATGTACAACATTTTCTGTATCCATTCTTCTGTTGAGGAACATCTGGGTTCTTTCCAGCTCCTGGCTATTATAAATAGGGCTGCTATGAACATAGTGGAGCATGTGTCTTTATTACCAGTTGGAACATCTTCTGGGTATATGCCTAGGAGAGGTATTGCTGTATCTTCCGGTACTACTATGTCCAGTTTTCTCAGGCCCTGCCAGACTGATTTCCAGAGTGGTTGTACAAGCTTGCATCCCAACAGCAATGGAGTCTTCCCCTTTCTCCACATCCTCGCCAGTATCTTCTGTCACCTGAATTTTTGATCCTAGCCATTCTGACTGGTGTGAGGTCACAATCTCAGGGTTGTTTTGATTTGCATTTCTATTGAGGGCTAGAAAAGAATATACAATCAAAACAAGTTTTAGATGGCTAGTTCATATACTGGTTTGAATTAGAATGTTCCCTACACCTTATATATTGAATGCATAATGAGTAGTATATTTTGAAAATATTAGAAAATGTGACCTTATTTGGGCAAGAGTGACTTTTTAGGAGGAAGTCCTGGGGGTGGACTAGAAATTTTCAAAAATATAAAAAGGCCAAGACATGTGTCTTTCTTTTCTGCTGCTTCTTGCAGACCAAGACTTATTATCTATCAGTTCTTTCCCTAATAACAAATTAGCATGTGTTCTGCTATGGTAATAATGGACTAAGCCTCTGACTGTAAGTAATCTCTAATCTTTCTCTTCTGAGTATTCTTAGTCTTGGTATCTCTTCAAAGCAACAGAATAATGACCTTATATTGTTCATGTTTATCATGGAGGGGAGCATAATGTTAGTCAGGTAAGAAAATAGACAAAAAGCTGAGAACTTATATTTGTTCCATGCAGCAGGTAGAGAATTAGACTTGAACTGGTGTGGACTTTTGAAAAATCTTCAGCAATGAAACACCTTCCCCCACAAGTCTATATGCTCTAATCCTTCCTAAACAATTGACCAACTAAGAATAAAACATTCAGGTTGTTAAGCCTATAGGGACCACCAACATCATTTAAACTACTTACACTGTTATGAATAGTCAGTGCTATCCGTAACTGCATGGCAAACTTGTCAGGCATTACATCATCTAGAAAAGGATGATTATTAGAAACAATGAATATATGAAATTCCTAGGCAAATGGATGGATCTGGAGGGTGTCATCCTGAGTGAGGTAACCCAATCACAAAAGAACTCACATAACATGTACTCACTGATATGTGGATACTAGCCGAGAAGCCTAGACTACCCAAGATACAACTTACTAAACACATGAATCTCAAGAAGAATGAAGTTCAAAATGTGGTCTCTGTGCCCCTTCCTAGAATTAAGAACAAAGCACACACTGAAGGAGTTACAGAGATCATGTGTGAAGCTGAATCAAAAGGATGGACCAACCAGTGACAGCGGCTGCCAGGGATCCCTCCCATAAT
>LR752401.1:31389-87778 GCA_902729485.2 Mus minutoides | reverse complement strand
TTTGGTGATGAACAGCAGTATGGAAGTGTAAGCCGAATAAACCCTTTCCTCCCCAACTTGCTTCTTGGTCATGATGTTTGTGCAGGAATAGAAACCCTGACTAAGACAGGGAGGGAATGTCATTTTTCTGTGTCAGAAATGGCCACTGTTGGTTACCCATGTTCTAGTGGAATATATATATATATATATATATATATATCTGGACCCAGTAAGTTAAAAAAAATGAAAATAAACAGGAATAAAGTTGTGAGGGTGATGTGTTGGGGGAATTGAAATGGAACATGAAGGGTATAAATGTCATACATGCATGACATATGGCTTTTGCATGCATGACATTTTCATAGAGTAAACAAAAATCTTAGACTGGAAATGCTAGGATGCTATTGACAATAGATCCAGTTTTAAACAATTTTGCATGTGTATTCCATGCTAATATAAACATAAGTCAATTTAAATTAGATCTTCTGTGCAGGGCTTCGGTGAGTTGCAGAGATGAGGTCTCACCAGTTTCCCTAAATGATCCCTTTTGTGAGAACGCATCAGGGTTCAACTCTGACCAATAAACCCTGGGCCTCACAGAGCTCTGCCCAAGATGCTGTCCTTGAATGCCCCAACTTCAAAAACCAAACAAAAACAGACAAGCAGAAAATTAATGCGTAACTTTCTCTATTTTCACAATTCCGAGATGCTGCATGCAGAAAACTGGAAAGCAAATCGAGAAAATGCTCACTTTATTCAAATCCCCACTGTTGGAATCCATATACACAGATAAGACAGCTTTTCCTCTCTGTTCACTTAAGGGGGGAAAAAAGAAAGCCTGCATTGCATTAGACTTATAGCCTGGCTTAAAATGTTCTCCCGTATTGATGCTCTTAGTCATTATGCTTTGCAGTGGTTAGCAATAATTTTCCTAAATGCATTTTCAGAACTTATCTAACTGAGGCTGTGCTAGCCATACACAGGTTATTTCCATATGATCCTGTTTATTGTAGGCAATGCCCCATAGATGTAGAACCTTGTATTTGTTTTTGTTTGTTTGTTTGTTTGTTTTTGCATGGGTGTGAGCTTCTTTAATAAACCTAGAAAGGGAGATAAATCAGGCACATATGGGCATGGGCTCTTTAAGGGATAAATACCAAGCCGGTTGTGGTGGTGCATTATTTTAATACCAGCACTCGGGAGGCAGAGGCAGGCGGATTTCTGAGTTCGAGGCCAGCCTGGTCTACAAAATGAGTTCCAGGACAGCAGGACAGCCAGGGCTATCTAGAGAAACCCTGTCTCGAAAAACCAAAAAAAAAAAAAAAAAGGCATAAATACCTAGAGTCATTTAATGCAGCTTACAGTTGACCAGTTGCACTTTAGATGGATGGTTACATCTAAAGAACTCAAAAGCCTACACTCTCTAGTAATGGTGGCTCCCAGGCCCTGGCCCTAGTCTCAATGCACAGTGGGAAATCAAGCGGCCAATGCATACTCCTCTCTTCTGGCTCTTGCTACTGTTGGGTGGAGGTCTGCACACTCACTCATCTTGTCACACCCTGTGAATAAGTGTGTCAGAGAGCCATGGCCCAGACTTCAAAGAGGGACTAAAAGCACTCTATCAGGCTCCAGGAGCAGCTTTGCTGGAGGGAGGCTCCTAGGTCTGCAAGACTGTGGGCTTCCCCAGCAGGGTCCAAGCTTCACTCTTTTGATGTCTAGGTAAGATTTTTGAGACACTCTCCTAACTTGCTCAGGCAGGCCTCACATTTGCTTCAAGTCAAGACTGGCTTTGAACTCCTAGTTCTTTCCCCCCTACCCTCTTGATACAAATACTCTGCTCTGTCAACCACTGAAACCTGGTTTTCATTCGTATACCTCAAGGCATTCAGTCAGTACTGAAACCCCAGCTTTATTCAAACCAAACATAGGCTGGAAGTTCTGGTCATTTGTACAGACACCCGCAGGCAAATTATAAGAATGTACTGACTGCCAGCCCCTCCCTTGCCCTTCCACCAGCCCGCTAACCTGCTTTACTCTGTGCCTGCCTTCCAGTGGCTGCAGTGAGCCCATGGGAGCTTCTTAAAACAATAGACCTATACCAGGAGCTTCTGTAATTAGCTGGATTAAGGTGTTGCCTCTATTCTACAGTGGCCCTGGCTTGTTTTAGAATGAAGCTAGGCTCAGGGAAAATACCAGCCCTCTCATCTGTGTCACAGACAAGGCTTGGGGGAACTTGCCCTGTATGAGATGGGATACAGTGGTGGTCACTCTTATAAGTACAATCTTCAGAGGAAGGAAAAGCAAACTTCCAAACTGAAAGCTTACTCTCAGGACCCTACCCAGGAACGAACATCTACTGCCTCTCCCTTACCCAGGTGTAGCAACTCCCGGACCAGTTTCTGGGGGATTAGACCCCTGGCTCTCTACATTATAAACAAGCCTGGAGCTTGCTCTGGGAAGAGCTGCCTGATGACTGTACAGATGTCACTTTCTGCTGATGCAGCTACTTTGGGGGCTCTTTCAAAGTGCACAATCGAAATAAATCTCACTGTTTTTTAGGTGAGACTATGAATTTGTGTTGGGCCACATCCATAGCTACCCTGGCCTGTAAGTTGGACACATCTACAACTATCTGCTTCACATCTTCCCATAGCCCCTACCTCATTGCCGTGGGTACCGTCTGCCATCTGTTCTGTCGGCTTTTAATCAGACTCCTACCAGTTCGTGCAGGATGGGGAGAACCATTAAGCGTGTCAGAAGTGAGGTATCGTAAGCACTAGGTGTGTGTGCGCGCGCGCACGCATGTGCATGTGGGGGGGGCGCGCATGCGTGTTTCTCTTAATGCATCTCTTTTTGTGGTGTTACTGGCGTTCATAATATTAATTCTGGCTTCATGAACGGATTCCGTTCCAAAGCAAAAACCAAATTCCAGTAAGTTATGATGTGAAGACAGTCAACTTTTGATAGCTTTGGTTTCCTTAACTGTGAAATGGTAACACTCATAGTGTTACTTTCAGATTCTTCATTTTTCTACTGAAAAAAAATGTATCTAGTAGTATTTTGTTTGCCTTTATAATACACTTCTAAAGATTCTGTGCTGAGTGTGGCGAGGCTGGGACATCTGGTCAGAAAGGTCCATCTTTGGTTTTGCATGTTCTCCACCAGAGGGCGCGCACATTCTAGTAAATTAAATACAACTCCGCCTTTTCCACAGATGTCATTTTCTCTGACTTGAGGGAAAACAGTACTGTGGCTATGAAGGTTAGTGCTGTCAACATGCTGAAAGCTAGAGTCACCTTGAGGACAAGCCTCTCTCCATGCCTTTGGGGGATTACTCTCCCTGGATGGAGATCCTGGAGTATGCAGAGTGGGAGAAGCGAGCTGGGCACTCCGCAGCTCATTCCTCTCGCCTCTGACTGCAGATGTCATGTGACCAGTTACCTGAAGCACCTCCTGCCTTGATTTGTTTGATGTGCTCTTCTGTTCCTGAACTCTGAGCTAAACGAACTTCTAGTTTTGGTCAGGCAGTTTACCACAGCGGCAACAAAGAGGCTACGATATTACTGTGGGCACTGATTGTAAAAAAAAAAAAAGAAAGAAACATCATTTTTAAAAAAAAACTTACAAAGTGATTTCAAAAAATAATTCTTACTACAAATTGATTTCATTTTTTTAAAGTTTATCTCTGCAAGCGGATGAGCTTGTAATTTTGCTCACAGTACCGAAATGGTAAAATATGGAACTAACTTTGAGGTTCCATTAACACTGTAGCAAGCTCCTAGTTCCCTAACTTACCAACATCCTGCTTCGTAGCCATGCATCCTTATTCCATCCGTGTGGTCCACAAATCTTATAGAAGACACTTTGAAACATCACCTAAACTCAGGTGTGCAATCTACCACCCACGGGCTTCACTTTACTTATTTACTTGTTTGGGGTTTTTTGTTTGTTTGTTTTTGTTTTTGTTTTTGTTTTGAGATGGCCTCATGATGTAACCTTAGCAGGAATGGAATTCTCTATGTAGACCAAGCTGGCTTTGAACTCATACAGATCTTAACCCTGCCTCTGACTCTGGGGTGCTGGGTTTAAAGGCATATGCCACCACATGTAGCCATTTTTTTTAAACTAATATACAGACCATTAGATATCATTGTGGTACTTTCAAAAGAAGTGTGTTTTCATACATTCTCCCTCCCGAGCCTTCTGTTCCTCTTAATCCCCACCATGTATTCTCTCCCCAGTCTCGTCTTTCATGTTCAGGAATCCAGCTCAGGTCCCAATGCTGCACAGCAGGCACCCCTCTCCAGGGACATCTTCCCAGACAGTTCCCTGACACAGAACTTTTAACAGCATCAGCAATAGAAATGAAACATCACAGCAAGTTGCACTTTAGATCCATGTAAGTTTAAAAAAAAAAACATCTCAAATGCACACTTATACTATAAAATTAAGGAGACGCTTATACATACTGTGTTATTAAATAAAATTTAATGTTGCAAATATTTCTGTATTTGTGTGGAACCATAATGATATTGTTTTGAACTCTCTGTAGTTAAACGTATTTTGGGGAGATGAGCTCTCTTTGGCTTTGAAATTAGGAACTTCCCTTTTTATTGGTGTTGAAATATCCCTTCCTCTCAGAAATGGTAGCCTTTTGTTATTGTTATTGTTGGCAAAAAATGAATAGTTTGGCAATTTTGTTGACTCTCTCAACTCCTCTGGGAGTTCGTGCTGTGGCCCAAAAGTTAAGCCTGGGAACCACTTACCTAAGAATGCAGTAATTCCAAAATATAGAATAGTCAGGGAATTAAATTCTATGTATATTACAGAGAGAGAGAGAGGAAGAAAGGGAGGGAGGAAAGAATGAAGAAAGAGAAGAGAAGAGAAGAGAAGAGAAGAGAAGAGAAGAGAAGAGAAGAGAAGAGAAGAGAAGAGAAGAGGCGGGGCTAAGTAAGCCAGTAAGCTGCACCCTCCATGGCCTTTACATCGGCTCCTGCCTCCAGGTTCCTGCCCTGCTTGAATTCCTGTGCTCACTGCTTTTGATGATGAACTGTTAGGGGAAGCTGCTTTCCCCTAGGAAACAGATACTTTCCTTCCCAAGTTGCTTTTGATAATGATTTTCATCTCATTTGAAAGGAGTGAATAATCATTTTTAGGGAAAGGTTCTTACAGACGATCCCAGCATTTGGTAGGAAGCGTGGGCTTTCAATACGGGTTTGCGTGACCTAGAGAAAGTAAGTCTTACTAAGCTCCAGCCCCTTGAACTTTAGCATGAGGATGGTAATATCTCTCCATGACACTGCAAAATGTCAGCCTTTTTCATACAAAGCTGCACATGGTAAGTTCTGCAGGAACATTGTGGCTAATATTGCTATCATCATGGCAATCCTCCTGCCCTCAGAAATATTGTCACTGTCATTATCTTCCTGCCCTTGCTAGTATTGCTGTCACTGTTATCCTCTCGTCCCTGTCAGCAACACCCCACTGTTACTCTCCATGTTAACTCTCCTCCACTCCATCATCACTTGGATCTGTTCTCATTCTACGGCAGGTGACTCAAGTCGTCTAATGAGAGGGCGGGGCTAGATGTTTGTGTGTTTTCTTATGCATGGCTACTGAATTTAAAGCACAGCTTTTGTAAAGTTTGGCATATGTGTGTCCAGGGACCAAGCCAGTCTACTCTCATGTCTTTACCAGAAAGAAAGGAAGACACATAAATAGAAAGGTAATGAGCAGTCATTGTAGTTTGGGCTACAGTGTTCTCAAATGGAAAGCAACCCAGATATCCATCAGATGGTGAATCCTTCACTTCTCCTTTGTGTCTATCATACACATCAAGTAGAACCCAGTAACAGTCCAGTTATCTGGAAAAACAAAACAAATGAACCCGTGATGTTTAGAAGCCTTTCAAATTGAAGGCAGGCTGCTAAGATAGAGTTCAGGGCAGCAGACAGAAAGATGGCTTTGCTGGCAAACAGACAGGATCAGCAAAGCAAGATCAACTTTCCAGAAGAGCAGGGACATCATAGCTATTCAGAAAATTCACAGACTGGCCAGGGTCACCAGAGACAAAGGCTTCCCTTTACAAAACGGACTTGTCATCAAACACAGTCGAGGGCCGTAAATGGGCTGACACGACATGTCCTAATCATCTGTCTACTCATCCTGTAGCTGGGCCCTCTGCCTCCTTGTGTGGAATGATGTTCACCAGCCATGGCATGACCATTGTCCTGTTGCACTATGTGTATGTTTATACATATATCCGTAGCGTAGCTATATATACATGAATATACACAGCTTTGAGTAGCTATGATTGGCAGAAGGACAACACTATCAGACTGTGACCATTAGCTTTCTATCATGGAGAATGCGCATTGTTAAAGTTGATGAAAGAGAGGCTGTTTTCCTCAGAGGAGCAACTGTGGAGCAGTTGCCCATGTTTCTAAAAATAATCTTTTGTTCACCCATACTTTTTTTTTAAAGATTTATTTATTTATTATATGTAAGTACACTGTAGCTGTTTTCAGACACTCCAGAAGAGGGCATCCGATCTCATTAAAGATGGTTGTGAGCCACCATGTGTTTGCTGGGATTTGAACTCAGGACTTCCGGAAGAGCAGTCAGTGCTCTTAACTGCTGAGCCATCTCTCTAGCCCCTACCCATACTTTTATAACTAATTCTACTTAAATGCTTGTTTCCCTGAGATAGACTTGCATGGAACCAGTCCTTTGGTCTGTCACTCATATCCTTTCTATAGTGAATAGACATTTATTCATATTTCCTGAGGAGGAATTAGCACATTTTCCTCTAAAGTACATTCACGAGTCTTGTATAGTTTCATCACAGTCAAAGAGACCTGTTAAACAATAATACAAAAGGACTATAGTGGTTGCCCAGTTGGAAAATTACTTGTCACACAAATATGAGAATTGAGTTCAATCCCCAGCACCCACATAAAGAAGCCAGCGTGGTAACATGCTTGTAATTTCAATGCAGGAGAAGTAAAAGCCAGAGAATCCTGGAAGCTCACTGACCAGTCTAGCCTGCTTGGTAAGCTCCTGGCCAATGAAAGACCCTATCTCAACACAAAACCAAACAGCAACAAAAACAAAATCATAGGTGTATCATATCTAAGCCCCAAACCAGGGCTGATCTGGAGATTCCACATCATGCACACACATATACATACATAAACACACACACACACACACACACACACACACACACACACGAAAGGCTTTGGTTTTACCTTGTTCTATTAGCATGGCCCAAAGGTAGGAATAATATCTCCACCTTCAGTCACAGCACTTAACTCATGTGGGTGCTCACTAGTGTGTACCGAGTGAGACATGGAGAGGTTCCAGCACTCCAATAGCTCTCAGAGATTTGGGGACCAGCCTTGTGGCTAGTATGGTGTGAAATGACATAGGTCCATCTGTCCCTTCACTCTCATAGTCAAAACTCCAGAGAGGGTTGAGGAAATGGCTTTGTTGGCCAAGTGCTTACCATACAAAGAAGAGGACTTTAGTTTAACTCCCAGAAGCTACCTTTTAAAAGAGGCAGGGGTGGTGGCACAAACGTAACAATCTCGGTGCCAAGGAAGCAGAGGCAGGCAGATTCCAGGGCTTGCTCCAGAGCCAGCCTCACTGATGTCTCTTAGCAGCTCTCTGGCTTGAAATTCTTCCTTCAAGAGAACTCCTTGGTCTCATGACTTCTTTAGAGAAAAGTTCTGCAAAACTTGTGGCCTTCCCTTCCTCTACCTTCCTTCCCGTCCCCTCCCTTCCCCTTCCTTTCCCTCTCCTCATTCTTCTTCTCCTTTACCCTCATCTTCTCCCTCTCTCTCTTTCTCCCTCTCCCTCCCCCCTCCCCCTCTCCTTTTCTCTTTCTTTGGACATGGTCTCTTGTATTCCAGGCTGGCATTGAACTTGCTGTATAGCTGCTGCTGATCTTGAGTCCCTGATGCTCCAGACTTCAGCTCCCAAGGGTTAGGCTTTCAGGAGTCCGTCTCCATACCTGACTCTTCTTTATTTGTGTTGACTTTATAANTCTCTAGCACCTAAATGAGTGCTTATCACACAACACCTGCTGGGTGTGTCTTGCTTAGTGGCTTATTGAGTAAAAGAACAATGGAGATATTATTATCCCGTCATCTACTCATTTGCATGGAATGAGCAGAAATGGCAGTTCCATAGAAACAGAAAGCACCCAGGAATTGGGAGTGACTACTAGCAAGCAAATGGCATCTCTAGAATGATGGAAATGTTCTAAAACTAGAGTGCACAACATTTGCACTATTAGGTATGTTTACTAAGTTTATTATATACAAAGAAACCATTTTACGGAAGGCCAGATAGATTTCAATGAAGCCATAAAACTTAATGAAAAATAAGTCTCTGGCTCCTTGCCATGCAGGCCCAGAGATTTCTCTGATGTCAAGGAAGAACCCCCAAATCCTCAAGAGCTTAACTTCTAACATCACTAGAGACCACAGAGCTCACTGATTCATGTGAAACTTGACTTCTCTGTGGAGCGTAATTTGCCAGATCAGGTTCTTCAGTAGCAACAACTAATAAAGAGGTCCCATGACTGTGTGATTCCCAATTCTAAGTTTGTGGCTCAATATACTTGGACATCAGCACAATATGTATACAAGTTAGATAGGACCAGAAAAGTGTCCCAGAATTACCAGCCAGGGATAAGAACCCAATGTAGCCAGCAGAAGGTATTGTCTCAAATTATGAAGTTACAGTTCAATGTTGCCCAATAGTCACACGGTTCTCGGTGGTTACGTGGTTTCTGATTTCTCTTTTGCAAATTTAGTATGAGTGTGTACTTTTTAAACTCTGGTATGGGAAGATGTTTAAGAGCACACTGGCTCTTTTAATCATGTGCCTGGAAGGGAATCTTTTTGTCCTGGTCTTGTCAAATGAGATGGGGAGAAAATGGCTTGCTGGGGGAAATGGTGCCATACCTGTGAAGTTCCTACTTACCATCCCCTAGTCTTCAAAGAGAACACAGCAGTATTTTATGGGTCCCGGGCATCTCATCTCCTTGTTCCAAATAGCAGCAGAGCCAGCAGGGGAAATATCTTTACCATCATACTTTTGGGCTGGTTCTTTGTCCTTTTGCACAGTAATGATTGGTGAGATCTTATTACTTTAGAGTTGACATTTGTAAAAGGTGACCTTTTGTAAGATATAAGAAATAGCCCACCAGAGGATGATCGGAATGGAGGAGAGACCCCTCATCTGAAAGACAGTGTACCTGAATACAAATCACCTTGCTTCAGTAAGCCAGCTGTGTCCCCTGGAGAAATCACCTTTCCTCTCTTAGCATCTGCTGGCTAGTCTATAAAACTAGAAAATTTGGATTACAAAGAGAGTCACTGAAGCCCTCGCTCTGCAAGTGTGAGGGCCCAAGTTTGAACCCCAGAACCCATGTAAAAAAAATAGCTGTGGATGGGAGAAGGTGAGTGGGTCGATAGGGGGCACTCTCATAGAAGCAGGGAGGACAGGGCAGGGGATATGGGGTTTAACTGGGAAGGAACATAACATCTAAAATGTAAATAAATAAAATAACCAATGGGGGAAAAAGCCGGGGAGGCAAAGACAACTAGATCTCTGAATTGGCCACCGGTCCTAGCTGAGTTAGCAAGCCACAAGTTAGTGAAAGAGCCTGTTTAAACAAACAAATAAACAAACTAACTAACTAACTAACTAACTAACTAACTAAGGTAGGGGCTGAAGAAATGGCCCAGAGGTTGATACAATGTTTGTTCGTTCAACTAAGATGAGAATTGTAAGTATGGTGTCTTAAAAGAGATTTTTTTCCCCTGGTTATTTTGTTTTTGTTGTTGATAGCTCGACACAAGTTAGAGTTGTGAGAGAAGAGGGAATCTCAGTTGAGGAAATGCCTCTATCATACTGGCCTGTGGATAACTGTTGGGATTGCTTAATTAATAATTGATGTGGAAAAGCCTAGATCACTGCTCCTGGTGCCCTGAAGCTCCTGGTCCTAGGGACTATAAGAAAGCAGGCTAAGCAAGCTGTGAGGAGAAAGCCAGTAAAGATACTCCCCTGTGGTCTTTGCTTCAGTTTCTGCCTCCAGACTCCTGCCTTGAGTCCCTGCCCTGACTTCCTCAGTTATGGGGGTGTGGCCTGAGAGCTGTAAGATAAAATAAAGCTTCAGGGATAAAATTAGTTGGGTTTCTTCTCCTACATCAGCCTTGTTTTGTTCATGTGTTTGGGTATTTGTTTGTGTGTATCTTTGTAATAACAACTTGTTTTAGAAACAAATGCCTTTGACCCAAGATGATAACCTCAAGTTTCTTCTGTCTGTGGTTTGTTTTGTGTGTCTTGTACTGAATCAGTAGGCAAAGGTGTAGTGTTGAGTTCGGACTTTATGTTCCCGGCGGGTCCCTTGATTCCAGCCATTTGCCAAGGAACTGTTTGGATTTGCGGATGGAAAATACACACACACACAAGCACACACAAGCACACACATACACACATACACACACACACACACACACACACACACACACACACACTAATTAATTTTAAAATGCCTTGGGTTCTTCCAAGGGTGGGCACTCCTAAACAGTGGCCAGTGACCACTTACCTGAATTCTTACACAGCTGCTTGGCTTTCTTTCCTGCAGATTCTGTATCCATCCATCCATCTCCCACAGCTGCATGGTGATCTCCATCTCCTCCCCCTCGTGTCCAAGTCTGTGCAATGCTAAGGGTCCTGCGCCATCTCCCTATGCCCAGCCATTGGCCACTGACATCTTTATTGATCCATCAAAAACCAACTGGAAACAAGGAATTTGGACATGAAAATTCCTGATTGACTCAAAGCATTAGAGCCAATCTCCAACAGAAAGGAAGCCCCCTTAGAGTAAGTGAGTGATCTTTGAGTGGTATGGAATTGTGAGTGAAGGCTCAAGGTGGCTCTTAAGATCCAAGTCATATTACCCCCAAGTCCTGAGTATACATTCTAAGGCTGGATATCCTGAGACTCAGTGTTGGTGGGTAGTGACTATGGATGTTGTGGAAGGCCAGCTTTGACACATCAGGTACTGAGAGGAATGTGTGGAGTTAATCATTTAGCAGTCTTTTCCCTAAGGGAGCAAAATTTAATTCTCTGGGGCTGGTAAGAAGAGGGAAACACACACACACACACCACAAACAGCATACAGAGCTACACTGGACAAGTGAGTTTCCTGGAGACTGCCCATTGTTTTGCATGGCTGTGACAGGTGAACCCTGGAGAGGCATGACACCAGGGCTTCATGCCAGGATTGCTTCTTACTGCTGATATGCCTTTTCATGTTTGCCATCACTGTATGACAGTGTGATTGGGCAAAGTAAGACCATTCCTGCCTATAGCCTATTATGATAGATTCCTTGCTATTATCCCATCCCATTGAGCATACTTCCTTCAGATCCCCATGAAGATTAACTCTTATACAATAAGATTGTTTAGATTAAATTAATGATTTTACAGAATTCTTGATTTGATTTAAATAGTTTTAGGAAGTTAGAGTAATTGATAGAAAGTTTAAGGAGATGGTTTAAGTTGTTTTGCCAGAAAGATATAATGAAATGGAACAATCTATGAATTACTGTGCTGGACTTTCTAAGTGCACTCATTGATAGGACTCCAAAGCTGCTATGCCTTTGATCTTCTTGATTCTCATACACGTATACCCACACACATAAAAAATAACAAATTAAAAGGGAAGGAGATGGAAAAGGGCTGGGAAAGTGGCTTGGTGGCTAAATGTGTTCACCATGCACGCATAAGGATTGGAGTTTGGGCTCATGTAAATGCCAGGCACGTGCCATGGCTTCTTTGTAATTCCAGTCTCGGAAGTTGGGGGCAGCATATTCCTCAGAGCAAGCTAGCTGGGAGACTGGCTATACTAGTGTCTTAGGGTTTTTTACTGTTGTGAAGACACCATGGCCACGGCAATGCTTATAAGGAAACATTTATAACTAAGTTTTTTTTTTAAAGATTTATTTTATTTATTATATGTAAGTACACTGTAGCTGTCTTCAGACATTCCAGAAGAGGGCGCCAGATCTCGTTACGGATGGTTGTGAGCCACCATGTGGATGCTGGGATTTGAACCTATCACCTTCGGAAGAGCAGTCGGGTGCTCTTACCCGTTGAGCCATCTCACCAGCCCCATAAGGAAACATTTAATTAGAGCTGACTTACGGTTCAGAAGCTTAGTCTATTAGTATCATGGTGGGAAGCATGGCAGCACACAGGCAGATGGTGCCAGTTGGAACATGGTCAAAAGAATAGTGAACAGTGCCTTGGGGAGCAAACAGTGAGGGAGACTCCAGGAGAAAAGGCAGAGGGCCTCTTCCCTCAGGTGTATTTTGTTCCCTGGATTGTTCTCGGGTGTGATTTCATGCCTCCCCTGACAAACACTTACATTTAAGACATGTTTATTCTTGTTGGATGTCTGACCATAGCTATAGAAACCAATCACGTCAGTGTACTCTGAGTCAGGACATGGCCTCCTGCCTTGCTTTCATGCTTTCCCAGATATAATCTATACTGTTTGCCAGGTATTGTGTTTAAATTGATCTGTCCTGAGAAAATTCTTGGAAAGTATTGCACTGTAAATATTTAGTATGTGCTTACTGGTATTAATTTACACTTTTTCTGATAATATTTTTCTGAGTGTGTTTTTTTGAACTCAAACAATCTTCCTTGGACTATTGCTTCGTTGCTACATTCGTGTATTTTATATATAAAGGCACACTGAGGCTGAAGTAAAGTTCTCTACAGCATCAGACTGTGGTCCACCCCATATTTTTAGGTTCTCAGATCTGAGGTCTAGTAGACACAATCGGCACGGGTTGATGAAAGTCCACAGTACTGCAGAGAGAGCTGAGAGTTCTATATCTGGATCAGCAAGCAACAGGAAAAGAGTGAAACACTGGGCCTGGCTTGCGCAAAGCCCACTTCCTGTGACTCACTTCCTCCAACAAGTCCATGCCTCCAATAATGTGACTCCCTACGAGTCCACGGGGGCCATTTTCATTCAAATCACCACAACTATCAAAGGCTAGGTTTTCTTGAGACCTTTGCCTCAGTGAATAACATAGAAACGTGATGGAAGATGATGTCTGAAATCAATCTTGGTCCTACACATACACATGCACATGCACCCAGATATCGGTGTGCCCACCCACATGCACATATGCACAAACGCACACATGCCCACCATATACACAGGTGTGAAAATGGAAAAGGGGAAAATAGAAGAATCATGCGTGATCAAAAGAAGATTTTCATATAATTGGGTTGTTGACCCAAATGGGCTCTAACAACTATGCCTCGGGAGATGGACATACGCAAAGCACTCCGTCCTCTTGGTGACTTGAAAGTTGATCTGAATCAGGAACCAACAGGTTTGTGTTACAGTGGTCATTCCTCACCTTAAGAATCATAGGGATCAAAGGGTATCATTTAAGAAGTATTGTTACATCTTTCTAATATACTCTATAACATGACAAGGCATACCTAGAGAGTGCCACATTCTGCGATCGATGCTTTTATGGAAAAGGCCTCTCAATTAGTTTTCTAGAGTTGAAGTAACAAAACACTACATACAAGACACCTGTGTTAGTTATGTTTCTATTGCTGTGACAATATGCCATGGCCAAGGCAACTTACAGAAGGGAAAGGTTACTTAAGCTCATGGTACCAAGTAGAGTCAATGATGGCAGAATGAAAGAATGGCTGTCGGAGCAAGAAGCTGAGACTTCACATCTTGAACCACAAGCAGGAAGCAGAGAGAGCGCACTGGGAATAGTGCAAGCTTTTTAACTCTCAAAGCCCGCCTTCAGTGATGTACTTCCTCTAGCAAGGCCACGCCTCCCATGCCTTGCCAAGCAGGGCCACTAAGTGAAGACCGTATACCCGAATGCCCGAGGCTGTGATGCAAATTCATACTCAAGCTACCACAACAACGAAGCTAAATAATATTTTTTTCATAGTATCAGAGGTCCAAATTCATGGTATTACCAACACTTTTGAGGGTTACTTGATGGTTAACCTTCATTGTCAATTTGATGGGATTTAGACTCATCAAGGAGAGGCACCTTCATGTGCGCCTGTGAGGGCGTCTCCAAAGATCTTTAACTTAGAAAGGCTCCCCGTGAATGTGTGTGGGAAAATTCCATAGACTTTAGTTCTAGACAAAACAAAAAGGAGAAGACGTTGAAGAAAGGTTCTCTGAATGCCTCCCCCAGAAGATAGGGGCTATTAATGGAAAGATTCGTTGCCAGACATTGACTAGTTCCCTTTGAGTTTTTGGTCAGTAAGACCCACAGGTCCCTGATGCAACACAGGCTATTGATAGTCCTCGCTCTTGGCTGTCCATCATAGCTAGATAGTAAGACTCCATTGCTGAGGACATAAGATGAACAGAAATCAGGCTGGAACTAACTTGGAGCTTTCTCCCTACTGGCTACCTTTAACAGAGCCTGCAGGAGCTATATTAGCTGCTGGTTGGGGGGGCGGGGGGAGGAAATCATCAACAGACTTACCCAGCGGTAGACCCTGCCAGGTACTGGTGCCACAGTGGTGTGATTATTATGGGACGAACCAATTGCTTTCTGATTTGCTTTGAGGCTTGCTCCAAAGGCTGGAATTCTTGCCTGGCACTACAAACCTGGTCAAAAGCCCACAGCTAAGCAGGTCATAGGCCTTAGTGGGTGAGCTGCTACTGTTGTTTTGCTAAATGGACATGCTGCTTTCAACCTTGATTAGAGAAGCACACAGTGGAGAGACATCCATGTAGAGACTCACAATGGGCCAAAGTGGTGAAAAGAAACGACTGTTAAGTGCTTAGCCCTGAAAGAGACTTTTATATCAACACACACACACACACACACACACAACTCAGGGAACATCATGGAAGAGGGAGAAGAAAATATGTAAGAAAAAGCATCAGAAGAAATGCCACTGAAGCTCTGTCTGTAAGATACTCTGGCCATTAAACCATGAATCCATAGCAACTATGATTATCTGTACAAGATTGGTCCAAGATCAAGGCAGTCAGTGTTCCATCACAAATGGGAGAGGGGCCCATGAGGCTCCCCCTCCTAGCTGTGGAGTCATTACCAATTAATGGCTGCTGGGATTGGGAGGGGGTGTTTTTCTTCAGAGGTGGAAACACTAGGAAAGTTTTCTATAGCTATATCGCTTTCCTGTAAAGAATTGAAGTTTGTTGTCTTAAGTATGAAATTTTCAAAACACATATGGTCCAAATCAACAGATAATTAATTATTAGTATGTAGTAAAGATAACCAGTAGCTAAGGCTATTGATTCAAGCAAAGAAACTAATTGATAAAAAAAAAAAAATAGTAGAGCAGGCCATTAATGTAAAATAGCCCAACATCATCTACTGGAGGCTTCAAATGTCAGAATTCTATAGCAGAGTCAACAGCAATTAGATGTAAACTATATAGGGACTTTTATACATTCTAGCAGACAGAAGCTTTTAAAAGTAAAATAGATGCTGGTGGAATTGCAAGCTTGTATAACCACTATGGAAATCAGTCTGGCAATTCCTCAGAAAATTGGACATAGTACTACCAGAAGATCCAGAAATATCTCTACTGGACATATACCCAGAAGATGTTCCAACTTTTAATAAGGACACATGCTCCACTATGTTCATAGAAGCCTTATTATAATACCCAGAAGCTAGAAAGAACCCAGATGTCCCTCAACAGAGGAATGAATACAGAAAATGTGGTACATTTACACAATGAAGTCCTATTCAGCTATTAAAAACAATGAATTTATGAAATTCTTGGGCAAATGGATAGATCTGGAGGATATCATCCTGAGTGAGGTAACCCAATCACAAAAGAACTCACATGATATGCACTCACTGATAAACAGATATTAGCCCAGAAACTTAAAATACCCAAGATACAGTTTGCAAAACACATGAAAATCAAGAAAAAGGAAGACCAAAGTGTGGATACTTCATTCTTCCTTAGAATAGGGAACAAAATACCCATGAAAGGAGTTTCAGAGACAAAGTTTGGAACTGAGACAGAAGGAAGGACCATCCAGAGACTGCCCCACCCAGGGATCCATCCCATAGTCAGTCACCAAACCCAGACACTATTGCATATGCCAGCAAGATTTTGCTGAAAGGACCCTGATATAGCTATCTAAAGAGAGGCTAGGCCAGTGCCTGGCAAATAAAGAAGTGGATGCTCACAGTCATCTATAGAATGGAACACAGGGCCCCCAATGGAGGAGCTAGAGAAAGTACCCAAGGAGCTGAAGGGGTCTGCAACCCTATAGGCAGAACAACCACATGAACTAACCAGTACCCCCAGAGCTCGTGTCTCTAGCTGCAAAAGGTGCAGGAGATGGCCTAGTAGGCCATCATTAGGAGGAGAGGCCCTTGGTTTTACAAAGATTATATTACAGGGGAATGCCCGGACCAGGAATCGAGAGTGAGTGTGTTGGGGAGCAGGGTGGGGGAAGGGTATAGGGAACTTTCGAGATAGCATTTGAAATGTAAATGAAGAAACTATCTAGTAAAAAATTGTTTAAAACAAAAGTGAAATAAAGTCAGTGAGATGGTTTAGTGGGTGAGGGCCCTCACCACCAAGTCTGACCACCGAGTTTGATTCCCAGGACCCAGATGGTGGAAAGAGACGACTAACGCTCACAAAAGTTGTTCTCTGGCACACACAAGTGCACACACACACAAAATGTGGCATGTCCATATGCCTCCCCCAGATATTCAATGTGATATATGTAAATACAACAACACCCTACAAGATCTTCTCATACTTAAAAGAAAATAAAAATAAAAAGTAGAGAGTACTAAAATTGATTTAATAGTATATTATACTGAGCTCTAAAACATCTGCCATATTTCAGCAAATCAATATTAAAAGCAATGAGTAAGGCATTTAACATTTACGCGTACAGTCTTCAAAGCTTCAATATATATTTTTAATGTCTCAATTTAGATGATGTATATATATATATATGAACATCTCATCCAACTTTTGTAAAATCTATCATTGAAAAACTAGAGCACCAAGCCCGCACACAGTTCACCATTTTCTGCCGATGCCCGTCGATACGTGGAGCAGATTTCCTTCCAACCAGGCCTTTCTTTGGTTGCCTCTCATTGAGTGGCAGCATTGCCAGGACCATTGCTCTTCGCCGGATATGATCATGGATAAAGTCCTCAGGGCTGGGACTGTGGGCTCTCACGAATCAACTTACTTAGGTGAGCTCTTACTTTGATCTTGAACGTCTGAGCCTATGTGTGTTGGTGGGTTGACGGGCAGGGCATGTTGACACGGCAAACCGCGGAAGCAAAAAGCAAGCAGTTGTCTGTCCCCTAAGTATCCCCTCCCGGTCACGCTTCTGGGCATGGTGTTTTATCAAGGAGACAGCAGCTATATAGAGAACACTCTGGCAAAGTGTCCATTTCAAACTTAATGATTGGCTGGAGCTTTCTGTAGAAGCCTGGGGAAGGGTGGCTGAGTCAACTCCTGGGAAGATTCCTGTTGAGCATTCAGTCTGGCTCCAGTCTGAGCCCTGGGGCGATGCCTTCTCATACCCTCCAGGGGTTGGCATGGTTAAGCCTGGTGGAACCTCGGATTCTCTTCTTCTTTTTGTTGCTGTTTCGATTCGGAGCTGGAAGGGACAGTTCTAGCTCCCTTTTCTTCAGGTCCCAATCTGGATCCCGCTCATCAAGCAACAGCCCTCTCTGGCGGTGGTCCCTGCATTCCGGTTCTGCCCTGTGAAGAGAGCAGCAGGTGAGGGCAGGAAGGAGGAGCCTGGCCAGGACCTCTCTTCCTGGCGCAGGCTAGGCCGTTCATAGTTTAATTGAGAAGGAAGGAGTTCACACAGGTCCAAGAGCACACTTTAGATTCTAAAATTGAAGATTAGAAGGTCTCTGATATCAGAGAAACTACCTGAAGACAGGAAAAGCTAGCATGTGGCCATGGAGTACCTGGGTGTGATGAATCTCAGACTCAAAGACAGCTGGAAGGAGGGACTGCTCATTCTTAAAATGCTCAAATTTCCAGAACAATCTTCATGTTATAGGGAAGAAACGCTGTCACAATTCTTTCTATTCTCCTGATTATAAAAGGAATGTATGTTCCTTCTTTAACATTTTAATGTATAGCCAGGCACCTGTGCAATTCCAGCACCCAGGAGAGTTTGCTGCAGGTTCAAGGCCAGCCACTGATATATAGTGAGTTCCAGTTAGCCTGGGCTACGGAGTGGAAACCTTGTCTCAATCAATCAATGAATCAAGTGAATTTAAAGTGCTGAAGGGTGATGAAGAAAATGCTAATTTGCAGGCATTGTGTGTATAAGTAAATTAGTTAGGAATAGCCTAGGAGCTCACCTCCTCACATGTAAACTGTGAAGATAGCCTCTAATCTCCTTGCCTAGAGTTACAAAACCTCGAACCCCACTACAGGACTCCCAGGGCCGCATCTCATATCCTATGAGCAACTTTACTAGCCGGCCTGTTTCAGCTCATCCATCCTATGATGAGTTCAGTGTTGGCTTCTTGCCCTACTATGCTCCCCCACCTGACCGCTTTAGCTTGCAAGTCTCCTGGCTGTGATCACCTGATTGGCCAGGTCCTTCATGCTTCCACACTCCCTCCATGTCTTCTCTTGAACACCAGACCTATGCACACTTCCAACGCGGTAGCTATACCCACATCAACAGGTTTTCTTTCTCTTCCGTCTGACGGCTCTTTGCACAACTACAATAATTACACCTTCATCCATAAATCATCCCTCTGAATTCTCTACTATCAGAAGGAAGGGAGTTCCTGGTGGGAAGTGGCAAGTAGATGTGAATTCACAGGAGATGCAGCTGACTAAAGCTCTGGTCTTCTTAGCATTAACTGCCCACTTTCCCTGACAATACCCACTCCGTTAGTTATGCTCAGGCCAAATGTCATGTGCCTCCCTGAGGAAGGGTTAAGATTAATGCGTGTCATGGGCAGGGATGGGTGCGGGGATGGGGTAGGGACCAATAGAAAGCCAAGGGCAAGACTGAAATTCCAGCATTTGAAAGGCTCACAAAGATAAATACTGAGGAACTGGACAAGGGGTACCTGCTTGTAATTCTAGCCCTTGGGAGACTGAGGTAGAGGGATCATGTATTGAAGGCCAAGTTGGGTTATATAGTGAGACCCTTACAGGTTGGGGGATGGGGGGAAAGAAGGAAGGAAGGGAAGAAAGGAGGGAGATGGGAGGGAAAGAAGAGACACACTTACAGATTAACTGGCCTTGCACTGAGGAGGGAGCATTGTGTTAGCAACAGGAAGTTTGATGATTCATAGGAGAACCGAGTCAGTACAAAGACGGAGAAGGCTTCCGAAAAGTGAGCCAGAGATGAAGAAGGAGAAACAGTTCTGTAGATTATCTCCTGAGTAGCCTAGGGGAGAAGAGAAGTGTGTGAGTGTGTGTGTGTGAGTGTGTGTGTGTGAGTGTGTGTGTGTGTGTGTGTGTGTGTGTGTGTGTGTGTGTATGGTGTGTGTGTGTTTGTGTGTGTATGGTGTGTGTGTGTGAGTGTGTGTGTGTGTGTGTGTGTGTGTATTGTGTGTGTGTGAGAGTGTGTGTGTGTCTGTGTGTGTGTATGGTGTGTGTGTGTGTGTGTGTGTGTGTGTGTGTGTGTGTGTCTCGAGTGTGGGCATGCGTGCATTGTTTAGCTCTTTGTTCATTTCTTTAATAAGATCTATTTGAACGCGTTCACAGACCAAAAAAAAAGGAGTGGGAAGAAGAGAACAGAAACACTGAACAAGACAGTAGGAAGCAAGGCCTAAGCAAGAACACATGGGTGGCTTTCTTCTGGGAGGTACGAAGGTCCTACCTGGAGGAACACCATGACCCAGAAAGGAAGGGAAGGGGAGGGTGGACTTGTGTGTGGATTGGTAGGACCTGGAAGTGTGGGGGTTAAGAAGTGTGTCCGTCCCTTCCTGGCTTCAGATAGAAAGGAAGACTTAAGCCACTCTGGGGGCATAGCTAGAAGTAGACATCACCTGTTCCCAGACAGCTCATTTGCTTAATGTCCGGAGTTTACTTTAGCCAGTCAAGCCCAGGAATAGAGAGTGTAGAAATGCCAGGTCCCAAAGAAACTCGGGACAGACGGCAGGCTGTGGTACCTATTCATATACCAAAGCACCAGCTGGCCCCAGGCTCTCTCAGCATTGCTAATGCCTGTTACAGGGCCCATGCTAGCATTCTGGCTAGTCTCACTTCTCCTCACCCTGCCCCATACCCTAACTTCTCCTGGTCATGGGCATCCTTTCCTCTGGCTCATTCCTATAAAAGCCTGACATTTGGACCATGCGCTATCTTGGCTCATGCTTGGTTCTTGGTTCTCCTGTCCCTCTATATTCTTTGCTCTCTCTCTCTCTCCTCTTCTTGTCTTTCTCTCCAATCATGGCCTAACCCACTATACTGGTCATGTTTAATGTCCTCAGCCATACTTTGGAACAGTCATGATACCATTTCTAAAAGAGAGTCTCTTGAGTTACTTCTATGGATGTAGAATCCATATACTTCTAAGGATATACTTCTAGGGAGAATCTATGTACTTCTAAGGATGGCAGCACCAAAGATTGAAGCCATGGCCTCACAGGGGCTAAGCATGTATTCCACCCCTCCGCCACATTCTTCTGTATCTTTTTTTTTTTTAGTTGTTTGGCTTTGTTTGTTACTTGTTTGTTGTTTGTTTGAGACATGCTTTCTCTGTGTATTACTGGCCATCCTGGAGAACCCACTCTGTAGACCAGGCTGGACTCAAACTCAGAAATCTGCTTGTCTCTGCCTTCCGAGTGCTGGGATTAAAGGCATCCGCCACCACTGCCTGCCCAGTTTCACTTTACTCTTTCTTTCAGACAGTCTCACTAATTTGCCCAGGCTGTCCCCGAACTCACTCTGTAGCCTAGAGAAGCCTGGCCTTGCATTTACAATCTATCTTGGTCAGCCTCTTAAGCAGCTGATACTGTAGGCTTAAACCACAATCCTGGGTGAGTTGAACATTCTGACAATAGCTGTATTTTGAAGTTCATACATGGCAGCCCACTGTCTCAGTCCTCCACCATAAGCTGGAATTGCCTCGAGGTTTTCTGTCTGTCTCACCTTCCTTTCCAAACAACAAAATTCAGACCAGGCTGTTCAACTTTTTCTTGTATGAACCACTTGTTGACCCAACTAAATTACGAATTCATAAATTTTATTTCTAGTCTTTGCAAGGCTATAACTGCAGAGAGCAGACTTTGTACTTAA
This sequence comes from Mus minutoides, assembly GCA_902729485.2. Classification (NCBI taxonomy): domain Eukaryota; kingdom Metazoa; phylum Chordata; class Mammalia; order Rodentia; family Muridae; genus Mus; species Mus minutoides. Next base: position 66,463 of record LR752401.1, on the reverse strand, counting down.
TTATATTCAACTGCCAGCCTGGGCTATTCGTTGGGTTGGAGAGATGTCTCAGTGGTTAAGAGCACCGACTGCTCATCCAGAGGTCTGGAGTTCAATTCCCAGTAACCACATGGTGGCTCACGACCATCTGTAATGGGATCTGATGTTTCCAAAGACAGTGACAGTATACTCACATACATAAAATAAATAAATCTTTATAAAGAAACCATAGGGTCACAGCATTAGGAAGGTTGGAAACCACTGGGTTAGGGTTTTTTTTGTCTGTTTGTTTTGTAAGATCAAACCAGAAATACCCCTATTTCAAACATGGGCTGTTCGTGTATCCCAAGAACCACGAGAGACCTATCTTGATGCAAATTGCAAGAGGAGTTTTAATCGGAGCTCCGGGACAACCCCGTATCCCACGCAGGGGACAGGGGTTCGACCTCGTGGCTCGAAAATTAGGAGCTTTTATAACAATGGGGTAGGGGGGTTGGGGAAATTGGCGCGGTTTCACATGATTGGCTAGTTTAAACATCAGCAAGATACCCAGGTAGCTAACTCTAAGAGACAAGGGGGGGGGGGGGAGAAGGGGGAGGTAATCTACCTAACAATTAAGTCATGTGCTACCTTAGGCAACCTCCTGGGGCATTGAGACATTCCACAGAGATCGCTGTGACATTCAGAGGGCGTTGGCTATTCTGTGATTGTTCCAGGAAAGGCTTGCCCCGTAGCTAGAGCCATCGGTTCAGTTCCTTATATTAGTTTACTACTCTTTCATTTTCACTTTCATTTACCTGAGATTGGTCAATTGACAAAACCCCTGGTTGCAGGCTCCTTCCTGTAGCTGGGACTACACAGTACTTACATCTCCAGGAAGTCCACGCAGTCTTTCTGACCGTAGATCTGTGCAATCCTCTTGGGCGTGTCTCCAAAGAAGTCCGCAGCATCAATGGCAGCGGGAAGGGCATGCAGAGCTCTGAGTACATTCAGATGGCCTGACTCAGCTGCAAAGTGAGCTGCCGTCCAGCCCACATCCGTTACCAAGCAGGGTCTGGCTCCATATTGTATCAGGAGATAGATCACCTCCATTTGTCCTTAGATACACCATGGAGAAGGAAGGCAAAGTTAAGGTTAAAATGTCCTCAGTGGCCCAAGACCGGAAGCAGCCTAAGGAGCGTGGAAGCAGGAGGAAACTGGCTTTTGTAGCACCACTGCCTCGTTATCATCATCCCTCTCCCTTCTCATTCTTCTTCCTGGAAGGCAGCATCCCATCCTTACTCCAAGGAGACCCCAAGCTCTGTCTGTATGAGCTCCCTGTATTCTTTCTAGAACAGCTTCCTTTCTGTCCACCATCCCAGCTCTTGCTCAAGTTCCTCCCACCTACATGAGCAATCCTTGCAGATTTTGCTATGGAAATAGATTCTTGTTTGCTTGCTTGTTTGTTTGTTTTAGTTATTTATTTTGTAGAATTTGGGATTAAAGCTAGGGGCCTGCGTGCATAGTTTCTAATACTGAGTTATATTCCTTAATCTCATTACTTTTTATTTTGAGAGAGGATCTAGTTGAGTTTGAAGATGGGCTTTAAACTTATTCTGTACCTTAAACAGCTCTTGAACTTTCTGCCCCATTCATAATAGCCTCAAGTTGGAAAAAAAAACTAGATGTCTCTCAAAAAAAATGGATGACGAATACACAGTGGAATATTACTCAGCTGCTAAAAAAAATTGACGTCATGAAATCTACAGGCAAATGGATGGAACTAGAAAAGTCATCCTGTGTGGGATATCCCAGACTCACAAAGGCAAATATAGTATATGTATTCACTTATTTGTGGATATCAGCTGGGAAATCAATGATAACCGAGCTATAATCCATAGAACCACAGAGATTAGCTATGGAGTAATACACTGGAAGGTACAGACAGATCTCATTTGGAAATAGAACAGATAGTTATGGATGGATGTGGGGGGGGGGCTGAACTAGGAGGACCAAGTGGGGATTGAGAGGGAAGGAGGATTGTAAGAGGGATACAGGGAGAGACAGAAAGGGACATTTTGAGGGGTAGTATACAAACCTAATACAGTAGAAGTGTGTACACACACACACACACACACACACACCATCTAAATGAAACTGCCAAATAGTAGGGGAGTCAAAAACCCAACTGACCATCTCTTGCCACCAAACAAAACTTCCAGTACCAGGATTGTGTTCACTGAGTTTAATTATTGGGCAAAGGGATCCCATGGAAATCCCCAAACAACTCAGGCTATTGCCAACAGTTTAGGTTGCTCTCTGTAAACTGACAGCACAGCCCCATGGCTGAAAACAACACATACACAACCCCTTGAGGATGGAGATGCTTAGCCAGTGCCTACACAGAGCCTGCACCCCTCCCTATGCTTCAGCGTGTTTGGTATAGGAAGTTACTCTTTATCCACAACAGTGTCCTGTCTGCAGGAGATGCTAAGGCAATGGTGGCACAAAGCTGGTGAGAGTTACCAACCAGTAACTGATTTGTCTTCGGGTCCACTCCATGGGATGGAACTCACACCCAACATTGCTTGGGTGACCAAGAACCTGAGACTATATATCCCAGGGACCTAGAGGAAAACCCATTAATATTAGTCTAAAAAAGAAAGAAAAATGTACTGATAAAGGCTCCTAGTGATATTCTTCTATACTCCTAGATGAGTGTCTTGACCAGCCACCATCAGAGAAGCTTCCTCCTGGAGCAGATGGGGACAAATTCAGAGGTCCACAGTCCGATATTACTCAGAGACTGGGAGAGACCTTGGAACACTCAACCCTAACTGGGATGTCACCATAAAATCCCTTCCCTAATAGATCAGGAAACCCTGCAGAAGAGAAGGCAGAACAAGTGTTAAAGCCAGAGGGAATGAGGGAGCCACTGCTGCCTACATCAGGATGAACAAAGCAGAAGTCTACATGGTCTGTGCCAGGTTCCCTGCATGCATATTATGGCTTTGAATTTAGTGTTTTTACAGGATTCCTGAATGTACAAACAAGTGACTCCTGTGCCTTCTGTTAGTCTTGTCCCAAGCTCAATGTGATAGTTTTTTTATTATATTTTATTTTGTTTTATTTTTTAAATGAATGAATGAATGAATAAAATTTAACAACTGAACTGTCATGTATACTTGCTGGGAAGGGAAAACCAGTTTTCTTCAAAAGGACACTGGATATATCAACAACTCCAGGACAGTCCTCATATTCAGAAGCAGTTACCCAACTATATAAGGGACTCTGTAGGGTTTGTTCTTGTGTTTGTTTGTTTGTTTCATTTTGTTTGTGTGTGTATATGTGTGTGCACACACACGCGTGCATTCTTATTTGGCTACAGTTTGGTGGTTCTGTTTTTTATTTTTAAGTGTGATTTTACTTGTTTTCTTGATTTGGGGGGTGGTTGTCATTGTATTGTGTTTTTTTTTGGTTTTTTTTTTTTTGAGAAAGAACTTGAAGTTGGGTGGGGAGAGGAGAAGCTCTGGAAGGACTTGAGGGAGGAAAAGAATGCAATCAAAATGTTTTTAAATTTAAAAGTGTTTTACATAAAAGTATAACAAAACATTAAAATAAGTAATTTTAACTAATATATAATATATTATATATTGTATAATATATATATATGGGTTGATGAGATAGCTCATGCAAGCCTGGTAACTTGAGCCAGAATTTACACATTTACACAAAGTACAAGAGAACTAACCCCTAAAAGTTGTCCTCTGACTTTCATATGTACACCATGATGCATGCACATCACACACACACACACACACACACACACACACACACACACACACACTCACAAAGAGAAAGAGAAAGATATATATATATATATATATATATATATATATATATATATATACTATATATGTATATATATTTTATATATATATATATATATATATATATAGAGAGAGAGAGAGAGAGAGAGAGAGAGAGAGAGAAACACATAAACATATACACATCATATACACACACATACCCCTATGAAAATAATTACAACCAGCAATTTGAGCACTCTTAGGATACACAGCACTCTTGGGATACACAGTTTAAAAGCACAGGCTTTCCAATCAGACATGTGGGGTCACATCCTGACAGCATCAATCACCAATAAATGATACCTTGGATAAGAAACAGATGCCTGGGCATGTGGTGGTGGTGGTGGTGGTGTATACCCTTAGTCCCTGCATTCAGGGTACACAGGCAAGTGGATCTCTGAGTCTGTGGCCAGCCTGGTCTATGGAGAAAGTTTCCAGACAGCCAGGGATACACAGAGAAATCCTGTCTTGAAAAAAAAAGAGGAGGAGGAAGGAGAGGAGGAAGAGTGAGAGGAGGAGGAAGAAGAAAAGGAGGAGGAAGAAGAGGAGGAGGAGGAAGAGGAGGAGGAGGAAGAGGAGGGGGGAAGGTCAGAAAGCAAATGCCCTTATGCACAATGCTCTCTCTGCTCATTTGTAAAGTAGGGTTGTTACCACTGCTCTCACGGAGTCCTTGAGGAGCATGGATGAATTTCCAGACATGAATCACCCAGAACCATGGCCAAAATACAGCACCTGTCCCCTAAGATGCCTTCTGGTACAGCTACCAGTGCTCCCTACTTAGATTTCTGCAAAAATGTCCCAACCTAAGTCTTTTGTATCTGGTCCTACTTTCTGCCTCGTCCTTTTCCCAAGAGAGAAGACAATTATGGAGAGCAAAGTTGACTATAACACTGCTTTACTTGACAGGTTTTGGTGGTATTTATTACTAAAGACATTTTACATTTGTGTGTGTGTGTGTGTGTGTGTGTGTGTGTGTGTGTGTGTGTGTGTGTGTGTGTAGGTGCTCACTCACATGCATAATGCACATGTATGCAGAAGCTCCAGAGACAGAAGATGTTGATTCTCTTGGAGCAGGAGTTATAAGTGGATGTGGGTGCTGGAAACTAAACTCTGGCCCTTATAGGAACAGCGATCACTTCTAACTGCTGGAGCTAACTCTCCAGCCCAATATCCAAGGACTTCTGTTTCTAACTTCCTGTTGTGTAACTGGGATGTGCTGAGAGGGGCAAAGATTCATCTTCATCTACTCTGTCTATGAAATCATGATGGCAGAGGACTGAGAGGAGCACGTTTATAGTCTCATCTATGTACACATTATCTAACTCCTCTTCAAAGAACTCCAGTGTAGCATTACTACACTATTCCATTATATAGAAGAATTAAAGGGGGGGGGGGCAAACCATTAAATAATATGGTCTAGGTGCTACCACTAGAAAAGGTTAATGCCAAGGTTGAAATGTTCCATCTAGTCTCTAGAAATGTCCATCCCACTCTCTGGCACCGGCTGATGGCCTCGGGAATGTGGACTAGGCATGGGTCCACAGAGACAGTGCCCACTCACCTCTGATGGCAGCCCAGTGAAGTGGGGTTCTGTCGTTCCAGTCTGCATCTTTGTAGTTTGGGTCACAGAGACCTTTCTTCAAAATCTTCTTCACTGAGTTGCAGTCCCCTACAGCCACAGCCTGGTGGAGCTTGGTCATGTCTGCTATTTTCGACACCTCCATGACAGAACCTGCTAGAGGGGATACAGGACACTTAACTTTTCACCCCCTAGTCAGTGCTCCCTAGGTTTCTGCATCAGTGACTTGCCTTTCCTGTCTTGTGGATTTGCATCTAAAGTTGCAGAGAGTGTGTGTGTTTGTGTGTGTGTGTGTGTGTGTGTGTGTGTGTGTGTATGTGTATGTGTATGTGTATGTGTATGTGTATGTGTATGTGTATGTGTATCTGTGTGTTCTGATGTGTGGTCCCTAGCTCTCAGCAAGTGTTGATAGCACCCACTGTTCTCCAACTCAAAACTACTGATGGCCCCCATTTTACCCAGAATTATCTCTGAAGTCAAAGCCTGGCACTTTACCTTGTGTCCTCTACCCATCATCTTTCAGTGTGATTTTTCTACTCCTCCTTCAGAGTTCCCTTCATTTTATGCTATCTTAATTTGACGGTGGGATTCTGCATCTTGTTTTTCTATTGTGTGGAAGCATCCAGAGATGCTGTGGGGGACAGCAGCAATTGGCACATTCAATTTGGACTGGATGACTGGATCCAGCGTCAATGTTCGATGGAAATTAAAAGCTATTGCCATGTAGGGTTATGAGTCCCGCATCTGTTCCGCCACAGGGGCACAGCCCTCTTGAGGAAGCAGGGCATGGGAAATGTTGACTGTTCTGGGCAGGTAGGGCACAGCCTGGGGGTGCTCAGTATGAGGCATGGGACAGCTGGAGCTGGCTTGGGGGGTGGGGGGTCCTCAGGCCTGAGCAGGGGCCAGGGCTGTCTGGTTCTCAGGCTCTTGAACACCCAGGCACTGCTGGGAGCCACTGAAGAGCTGATAACAACAGAGTGGGGGCTTGCAGGATGGATCAGGGTGGGTGGGCAGAGAAGGGGGAACTCCGGCTGCTCCCATGGGGAGAGTCGCTGGCTTGGCTGTGGTGGCAGGCTTGAGCTTGGTGGCAGTCATAGCTGGGAGTGCAGAGAGGCCTTCTACAGGAGATTAGGCAGAGGCGGCTCTATAGGTGAAGGCCTTCCTCATGAATCCCCATGGCAGATCCTGATGAGGCAGTCCATGGTTTTAAGGCATTTATTGTCAAGGTGGAGAGTGAATGACTAAAACTCTGCCCCACTTCCCAGGGTGGGCCTGAGGTTAAGTACCTTTGGCAGGGAGGAACATCTGGGAAGGAAAGCTTATTGGCTGAGCCCTCCAGGCCTTTAGGTACCTCATTAGTATGGAGATCTGTCTTGAGCGTACCTACCTGTGGAGAGGCTTAGGGTGTTGCCCTTATATGACTGATGGTCATAAATCCATGGGAGGGTGTAACTAGTGACAGGGACCTGGTGCCCAGGAATCAGGTGAAGTGCCTACCATCCCTTCAGGGTTTCCCAGGCTTCAAGCCTTAGAGCAACTGGGGACCAAGCTACCTTTCATGGTTCCACTTTGCCATACCTCATGAGGAGCACAGCTTGCCACCACACAAATCAAACTGGTAGAAATTGTTACTAACAGTATGCCATGAGGGCATACTGGAGAGATGGTCAGTAAAGTGCTTTTTATCCTCAAGCATTAGAACCTAAGTTCGCATCCTCAGAACACACCTAAAAAGCTGAGTGTGGTGGCTCATGGGAAATGGAAACAAATGATTCCTGAAACTCCCTCGCACTCTGGACTGATGTTCCAGACCAGTGAGACACCCTATCTCAAACAAAGGATCGGAGGCTCAGGGAATGAGCCAACACCTAACGTTGTCATCTGAACTCTCCACACACACACACACCTACACATGCACTACCTTTCTCATACACACTCCCACACATACATATGTACACATACACAAAATCCTACATTGTGAGCAGCCAGCTCTCATACTATATGTAATCTACCAACCCTTAAGGGTCCTTGATTTTTGATTTGGGGGATTTACAAAGTGAAAAAGGTTTTTTTTTTTTTTTTTTTTTTTTGCTTTTTTTGTTTTTTTGTTTTTTTGTAGTATTAAAATGTCACAGGCCTGTTCCTTCTGTTCTCATTTACTCTGTGGTTTAAAGACAATACATAAAAAAAAATGATTCTGTCAGCAAATTGCTATTCACACACTTACAGGAGAGCACAGCCTCACACTTCATGTGACAATAAAGAATACTTTTATTGAATCCTATATCCTTGGATATACGGCTTAGTAAACTTGCCAATAAAATCATAAAATAGTAAAAATCAATAAAATCATGCCAACATGAGGAAATATCCATCACTCATGGACCAGTGTCTCCATATGACAAACATGGGATGTTACAAGATGGAGCCCAAGTCAAGGGAGCCCTGGAGGTGGGCCAGTGGATTCAAATGGAGTGTAGCCAGTATATGGACATCATTTCAGATGCTACCTAGCAACAAATCTTTGAGACATCACCACAGAGTGGGCAGTTCGGATGTAGATCCAGAGAAGAGAACTCAGCATGGTTCAAAAAGGCGATATATATTTCTCCATATCCAACTGCACAAATGTCCGAAATCGCCATTTCTTTATACACTTTTACCAAAACATGACAGTGAGCTCTAAAGATGCTATAAGGATCTAGCTGACTCCAATTAAGTTAGCTACTAAAGGGAGTCAGAGACTAGACAGAGCCAGCCAATGACCATTCTTCACGTTCTTTGTTGTTCTGGAGAACACAATTAGTTTTCATTGAAATATCTCATATTGTGCTCTTAGTTTTATTTAACCCTATGAGAAATTCAATCCCTGAAACTTCTTTAATACACTTTAAAATTTACCATTTAAAATTTCTGTCAACACGGCACAAAAGGAAGGAGCCTAAATTGAGGAACTGTCTCCAACAAACTGTTTGAGGGCTTGAAGAAATGGATGAAAGGTTAAAAGCACATACTTCCGGGGGGACCACAGTTCTACTCCCAGGACCTGCATCAGACAGCTCATAGCCACATATAGATTTCATCTCCAGGAAATCAAATGTCTCTAACATTTGGCTATAACCCCAAAGACTCCACCAAAGGATTAAAAATAAAAGAAATCTTTTAAAATAGAAAGTATTCCTTTAAGTTTGCATGCTGGTAGTATCAATGTACATAATCCAAATAAACGAAAGCTCTTTGGGTGATGTTTAAGAGCGTAAACGATCCTGAGATCTAAAATCTTCAGAAAAACAGATGTGGACACATGAGGAGCTGAGGTAGGAAACTGGAGGAGGCAGTTTCTTGAGCTGCACCTACTAGAGAGGCCCTAGATCTCAAGATTCAACATGAGAACTGGAGAAGGAGCCAGAACCCGCCTTACAAACTCTCATTGCCAGCAGCAAGAGAGGGTCATTAGAAATGCAAATTATTGGGCTCAATATCTACCTACTGAACCTGAAACTCTGGGACAGGGACCAAGCATCGCTGACATGGTATCTGCTGCATAATCAAATATGAGAGTGGCCCTAGAGCCAGTGAATCAAAGAATCAAACATAATTAAAACGCAATGCCCACGGGACAGGAAGAAAGAGCCAGTCAGTGAGACTGAGAGGTAAACGGAGCTGTCCTGTCAGAAGCCTGAGTTTGATCCTAAAGAGGTGAGTAAGGGTCATCTTGGTGACCAACAATGACTGATCTGGTGACTGGGAGCCACATGCTGTGAAGTGTAAGAGCTTCCTACACAAATGTTAGACCAGGACCCTACAACATTTTTTTCCTGCAAAGCATCACAGAGCAAATCACTCTTAGGCTGAGGGACCAAGTGAAGGCACTTTCACGGGCACTTAAAAGCAACTTATACAACAAGAGGGGCGATTCTGCTCCCACCTATTTCTCCATTTGCCTGAAGTGGATGCGCCATCTACTTGCAATAGGCATTCTTGGGACAAACAAGACAAGCCTGAGAAGGAAGCACAGGGCCAGTTTGAGCGAAGGGTTCCTCTCAGTCCCATGCTGAGAGGAGACCTCAGGAGACCTCACTCCTCCCAGAGTTCAGCAGTCCTCACTTAACAGCTGACCATTGTTGAGCTACTTGCATTTTGTGGTGTTACACAGTTGGCCTCAATAAGGATGTAACATTATATAATTCAGCTGCTGCTGTTCCAGCCATAATACATGCAGAAACTCCTTCCCTTTTCCAGATACCTCCAGGCTACCACTCAGACGCTGTGTGCAGGTTCTTAGCTAACAGATTTTCAGATGTCTGGATCTCTCATCTGGGACAGTGTGTTTACATCAAAGGTGGACACATATCCTGCCCCTTGTCCTTCTCTGCCTCCTGCCTATGAGTCAGAGAGAGCCTGCCTATTGGCTTGTGGCCTGAAACCTCCTCTATCCTCAGAACCGTACAAGAAAAGTCTGCTACTCCTGCCACATGGTTCTCATTCTTCTTCAGAGACCCCGCCATGTTGTCTGACTCATGCTGGGGCCTGATCTCAGAATCCTGCCACACTGCTTACCACCTGTCCATCATCCATGGCCATAATAATTCTCTTCTAATAAAATGACTCCTCAACAATCCAACTCAAGGTCCCTCTTAAACCCCCATCTAAGACCTTTAAGGCTGTGGCAAAGTTTAGTATCAGGTCCAAAGGGTAGTCCACTTCCCACACCGAAAAGATACAGTCCTCTGACTTGATCAAAAACAGACTCTAGACTCAGCCCATACTGGGCTTTAGGAGAATTTCTGGTGGTTAGATAAAAGGCAGTATTTCTCAGGAACTTGTGAAATTATTTCCCATCTGCCAAAAGGAGAAGAAGCAGAAGAGACATCTCACTCTCCTTTGGCATATATGAGTAGTTGTGTATTAATGTCTATGCTGGCCCTCAGGTTCCTTTGGGCCCTATACACACCATTCATTATGTATCTCACAGCCCAGCTAGCTTTCTCGCCTTTCTCACCTCTGCCTCAAGGCTTCTCCAGACACCGACCCAGGCCTAGACACAGACACAGACATAGACACAGACACAGACACAGACACAGACACAGACACAGACACAGACACAGACACAGACACAGACACAGACACACATGTACAGGCATGCACACATGCACGTTCTCTTTCTAATGCTAAGGGGTTTCACCCTACCCAACCGATCTTGCTCTTCTCTCTCTTACTCTTCTCCACTATTCCTGCTTCCTTAGTCCTGGCCTTACCCAGGCTGCTTCCTTTCCCCTTCCACTCAGGACTCTCCAAGATGCCTCTGAACAGTTCTCTCTCTTATCCCCAATAAAAACCTTCTCCCTCATCATGGAGTGGCTGGTTTCTTTAGTGTACCCCTCCCATACATTTAGGAACTTTCACCACAGTGATCAGCAGGGCCTGAAGTAGGCACCGAGCATGGTAGGACCTGAGCAAGCAGGTGATTGTGGTCAAAAGATCAACATGAGATATGAAAGCTTGCCCTCAAAGTCTCCTAGCACCAACCCAGAAAGCCCAATAGCTTAGGGTGACTACAAGCCTTCAAAAACAGGTACAGCATTTGACCTAGTGATTCACAATCGACAACCACCGTCTGCACGGATCGCTTAGGGAAATTGTCTAATCGTGCTTCTGGCTCATCAGGTATTATATAATTATGGCCCAAGATTCTGCATACGTAATGAGTTCTCACAAGAGTCTTAGTCAAGCAGACTGGCTAGCGGCTTCTCTCTGAATGGAGAGCAGGAAGCAGAGGGTAAAACCAAACCAAACCAAACCAAACCAACCAAACCCAGCAACATCAGAATAAGCCAAAAAGTCTCGAAAGAAACAGAATGAGAGTTCACCGACTTCCTGACTTCAGTACACACATCAGACAGTTCAGTGGTGCATGAGGAGTCTGGAACAAATACATACCCATAGGTAATATTTTTTTTTATTCTGTTTTAGAGTTCTGATCTTGCATTTGTATCTCTGATCCACTGTGAACATATGCATTTGTTTACCTTTACATTATATAGTCTCATATATGAACAACTGTGTAAAACAATGAACATTGGCATGTGGCTTTATTTCTAGACTTAGTCTCTTCTTGTCCGAGTATCCCCATGAACTTGATTGCTGTACTTTCCTAGTGAGACCTTAAATGGAGCATGAATCAAAAAGAAGAAGAAATATATCTATAAAGTTTTGGACATGAGCTGAGCAGTGGTGACATACACCTTTAATCCCAACACTCCAGAGGCAGAAGTAGGAGGACCTCTGTGAGTTCAAGGCCAGCCTGGTCTACAGAGTGACTGGTCTTCCAGGACAGCTAGGAATACACAGAGAAACCATGTCTTGAAAAAAAAAAAAAGATTTGAACACTAATGGAGCATTAGACATAAGGGACGAAAAAATACAAATCTCCTAGATATTAGACAACAGATAACAAAACCAAACTACAACATCTAGGTAGTAGAATAGTACTTGGCACTAGAAAAGAATGAAGTAAGACTGGAGAGACAGCGCAGCTGGCACAGTGGTTGCCATCCGAGTGTGAAGACCTCAGTCCACACAGTCCATTCGTGGCAGGGTCGTAGGTTCTAATTTCCAATTCTAATTTCTAATTCTGCCTGGAGACTGGGAGACAGCAGTTCTCCGTGGCTTGTTGGCCAGTCAGCCTAACCTACTTTGTGAGCAACAGGCCAGTGAGAGACTCCTGAGGCACAAGACACAAGGTTGACCTCTGTCACACACACCTTCACATATGACACTGCTAGGTTTCAAACCTAGCAAATGACTGAGGTGTCTAGTCAACATATCAAAGCAGACCTGTCCCCAGGTTCTCCCTGCATCCCACAGCCCCTACCCGTTACAGGGTATGGCTGGCATGCCCTGCTCTGTCTCCTGATTCTCCAGCTCAGCTGGGCTGCTTTTCCCTGTATAACCCAATCATTTGGGGTACCTGTTCTTTGTACCCTTGGCCTCCTGGCTTCTGCACCTGGTTCCACTCTCTCCCCTCTTCCTCTCCTTCCCCCTCTCCCACATGGCCTAGCTCAGGGTCATGTACACGCTGAGCACACCCAGAGGTCCCTGAATCTGGCTATGTGTCTATAATAAACTTTCTCCTTCGATATACAAAGTAACCATGTTTTCCCTCTTTTCCTAACACACACACACACACACACACACACACACACACCCCTAGGAACATACACAAAAATAAATGAAGGGTAATAGTTGTTTTATAGGTAGATCATGAAACATGCTATGTGAACAAAGTCAGACAGGGAAGGCCATGTATGTCACATACATGGAATGTTTCCTTTCCATGCACATGACATACACAGCACAGGCAAACTTATGGGGTCAAATGTTACCTGGGATTGGTTGGGGTTGGGGTTGGGGTTGGGTGTGAGGCAAAATGTGCTGACTCTTATAGTCACACTGTGGTAGCAACGGTTTCCTAACTCTAAAATTCTACAACCCTCTGAATTGGACACATCAAACATATCCAATTTATGATATGTGAACTGACCGGAATTCACTAGCCTATCAATAACTGAAATTTAGCAAGCTCCCCTTTGCACAAATCTTTGTGAATTTCATCAAGTGTATCTGGTCTCTAATATTTCAGGGAGATAAGCCTGGGTTTTAAAAAAAGCCAGTAGTACATGGTTGAATTACAAATGATTTATCTAATAAAGAAAGAACTGAGATTAAAACACTTACTGTTTTCCAAGGAGCTCTGTGCTGCGGGCCACCTTAGGTAGTTGGAGTGTTAGTGTGTTTGCACCATGGAAACTGACCCCTCCTCCTCCCCAGGAAAGCAGACAATCAGCCTCAGCTTTCCAGTCCCTGGGAGTCTGGTCAGGCAGGCTTGCCTTGCTGCTTCCCAGCCAAACTCTTTGGGAATTCCATCTTCTGCTTTAATTTAACTGTGATGGTCCTCACAAGGTTCTTAAGAGCATTTGATAAACAAATTGAGATGTAAAAGCTGCTGATTACTGGCAAGCAAAAGATAATGTAAAGCAAGCCAGATGTTCAGTAGCCGGCTAGGACTTGAGAAACATCTGCCTCTCCTGGAGTAGCTGGGGCTGCCTGAACCTCTGGCATTCAGAAGCATCTGTGAATGAGATCCTGAGCAAATTTCTTAACTTCAACGTTTCTTTTACCTCACCACTCAAAGGAAACGTCTTAACCTTGTCCCCCTGACTCTTAAATACAATTAGTTGACATGATTTATAAAACATTTGATATGAGAGAGATTTTTAAATAATAGCATCTACCAGATGTTTTCCCCTGGCCTCCCTTCCCCATGTGCCTTCTGCTCTAACCAAGCATCCACCATGTCTACAGAGTTGCTTATCTCGAATCCCTCCCTTCTGCTGTCTTCCTTCTCCTTTTCTCTCCTCTCTTCTCCCCTTCCTTCTACTTTCCCTCTCTATTCCCTCCCATCCATAGCCAAACAGTAGATGGAGGTCAGGGACCCTTATGGAAGAGTTGGGAGAAGAATTGAAGGCCCTGAAGTGGATAGGAAGCCCACAGGAAGACCAACAGTGTCAACTAACCTGGGAGCTCTCAGAGACTGAGCCACCAACCAAAGAGTATACATGGGTTGGATGAAGGCCCCTAGCACATATGTAGCAGATGGCTGCCTTGTCCTGCTAGAGGATGTGCCTAATCCTGTAGAGACTTAATGGGCCAGGATGGAAGGATAAGGGGGCCCTACCTTCTCAGAGGTGAAGGGGAGGGGGCATAAAAGGAGGGACTCTGTGAGGGAGAGACAAGGAGGGGCCAGCATTTGGAATATTAATTAATTAATTAATTAATTAACTAAATAATTAATTAAAGATCTTAGAAGATGGCCTGATTAGGATGACTGTTATAGGATCAGTAGATATATTCAGTAACAGATTTATAGTGTATGTCTGTGCGTGAGTGAGTATGTGTGTGTGTGTTTGTGTTTGTGTGTATGTGTGTGTATGTGTGTGTGTGTGTGTGTGTGTGTGTGTGTGTGTGTGTGTGTGTCCATGTTCCTTGTGTCTCTGCCTTATTCATTTGAGACAAGGTCCCTTACTGACTCTGAAGCTTGCCAATGCACATAGCCTGGCAGGCTCCAGAATCTCTTTCTGCCATGCAAGCATCCACACGTGCCAGTGATCAACCCGAATCTCCCCCCCCCCCTTACTAAGCACCTCTTTTACCGAATCATCTCTCTAGGCCCTGGATTCAGGCTTTGATAGCATTACTGGTAGATGGCAGAAAGGAGTAAGTGTAGCCCCCTTGGGTAAAGAACATCACACGGAACGAAGTGTACCTTTCTTGACGCCAACATCTTCTCTTGTTCTCTCTGCTGGCAGACAGGCAGAAGGTAAGCAGCTTTGCTCCAATCACACTTTCTGGCCCCAGCCTCTTATGATGTTAGGCTTCGCCAAGGATGCAGCTGACCATGGCTGAAACCTCTGCATGAGAGCCAAAACAGACGTCTCCTCCTTTAAGTTACTTTCCTTGGACATTTTGTGGCAGCACTGAAAACCTGACCTATACAAACCACTTCTGCTGTTTCACTGAGAACGACTCCGGAGAGCATGTGGGTCAGTCAGCTAAAAGAACAGGTAAGACTATTGTCGAGAATGGAGTCATCAAATAGGCTAGAGGCCTGGAGGGATTGAAGAGCAGGAGGGAGGCTCACACGTGTCCCACCTGTGTCTAGTGCCTCTCTGTGAGCACATACATCTCTCTGTATTCCCCACAACCCCAGGACACCAGTCTCTAGAGTTATCAGCATCTGAAGACAGACTCACACCAACGACCCTCCAGAGGATTCCCAAGCCTTCGTCCTCCGGTCAGGACGGTACCACTGTCTCTCTTGTCCAGAGGCTTCCAGGATCCTCTGGACTGAACACCTAGTGATTTCCCTGCCACTCTGCAGTGGACGAGCAGCCATGGCGGAACGACTCTGTCCCTGACCGTTGGAGCCAGCCGAGGAATGACTTCTTCTGCCCTGCATCAATTCTGATCCTCGGAAGAGCTTTGGCTAATACACACGTGAGATGCAGCAAAAGGGGAAGAGCTAAGGTGGCTGAGGACCTGGGGAGGGTGGTCCACCCCGAGAAGGACTTGTGTTAAAAATAAAGAGGAAGAGGATAGAGCTGTTTGTGGAGCATGGAGTGAGCAGAAGTGTAGTGTAGGTAACTGCTCGATGTGTTTGGAAACCTTGTCAGGAGTTTGGAGATATATATATATATATATATTAACTCCTAATACAAAGAATAGCCATTGATTTTCACTTACTGGGTAAGATGAGGTGGCACAACCTGTCCTTCCTTCAAAGATGACTTTGGCTGCTAATGAAAGTGGAGACAAGGGAAAGGAGACAGCAAGCACAAACTCTGGAGACATCTGCTTCAGAAGTCTAGACAAGAAAGGACCGTGATCTGCTGAGCGAGGGTCACGGGGGTCATGGGAAATGATGAAGTACTGAAACTAGACATATTTAGAATGAATATGATGTCAGCTGTCAATGGTTCAGACATGCGTAGTTGGGGGAAGGGAGAATCGAGGCTGACTCCTTTTGCCTAAGTAATGACGTTGTGGTCTGGGGGTGACTACGGCAGGGCCAGCTTGGATGAACAAAGAACCCGGATGAAGTGTTAGGTTTTGATATAAGTTTAAGGAGCCTGTACAGAAGTAAATATTGAGGAGCAGTTCAAAGTCCTGCGACTCTGAGGATCAAGGTACGTAGCTGAAATGACAAACAGGTGGGCAATATGTCAAGATATAAAGAACACATAAGATAAACTAAGACGGATCATTGTACAGGAGAGGCTGTAGCCCCAGCCTGAGGATCTCCCTTCTTGGAAGTCTGATAGCAGAGAAAGAATGATCAAGATAGATAGCCAGAGAGTATACAACTTTACCAAAACCAAGGGAGAAGAGCATAGTTGGAAGGAATAGGATTGGTTATGTCAAAGACAGCAGTGTTTGGTGGGTGTCTATT
Source organism: Mus minutoides (assembly GCA_902729485.2). Classification (NCBI taxonomy): domain Eukaryota; kingdom Metazoa; phylum Chordata; class Mammalia; order Rodentia; family Muridae; genus Mus; species Mus minutoides. The sequence continues at coordinate 50,049 of LR752401.1, read as the reverse complement.
ACAAGATGAAAATAGTGGGCTTTTGAGGCTGATTTCCAACCTCCAGGGACCGGAGGGTTCTTCTGCTCTCCCCAAGCTCCCTATGGCTCCAGTTCAGCTTGACTTCTCTGAACAAACACTTACTGAGAGCTGTTCTGCAGTTCACAGGGTTCAAGGGCAGAGGTCATGCTGATAAGGTACAGAGGAACTATGATAAGAGCGAGGCAGTGGAAAGAACTTCCATCAGCAAACTGCCGGCGTCCGGAGGCTCTGCCACCTCCTACGCATTTATTTCCCCTGATAAAAACATTTCTAATGTCAGACCTTTCCCCAGTCATCAGCTGGTCAGAGAGCAAGGTCAACAAAGGGAGAGAGAGGCCCCGGGGATTTCTTTCAACAGTGAGCTTCTTACACCACATTTAAAAATTGACCCCAAAAGCTTCAACATAATGTCATATGTTGAAATAACAAGATGGAAAAAAAAAGACATAAATGATGCACAAGGCCACATACAAATAAAAATAAGAACAATCATGATAACCATAAAATATTTATTTATTATAAGTAGCAGAATATGCTGAGGGTAAACAGATTCTGTGATAGGCGTTTTCCAATGTTTTCAGTGTGATGCAGTGATTGGCAATATCGATGCTAAAAATCTATACCCTGGAGCTGGGGATATGACTCAGCTGGAAAGACTGTTTGTCTAGTGTGCTTGTCACGATTCATGGCATGCCATAAAAACCTGAAATGGCAGTGCATTCCTGTAATCTGAGTGCTTGGCAGGTAGAAGCAAGAGGAACAAGATCATCTTTGGCTACATTATCAGTTTAAGGTATGTGATGCAGAAAACCTTGTCTAAAAAAAAAAAGCAAGAAAGGAAAGAAGAAAGGATGGATGGTGTGGACCACTTGGTGGACACATTTCTTAAAAAATAAAATTCCGTCATGTCAGCATCACAGATCACAATTCTCTAGCATCCTTTAACTTCCATCGTTGATGGCTTTTCTCTATGCATGATTTCAAAATGAAGGGCATAGGCACCAGCTCCAGGAACAGACCATAAGTCCCAGAAACTGTCATAGGCCCCAGCTCCAGGAACAGACTATACATCCCAGAAACTGTCATAGGCACCAGATCAGGGAACAGACCATAAATCCCAGAAACTCTCATAGGTATCAGCTCCAGGAACAGACCATAAATTCCAGAACAAGATCATAAACTCCCTTCCAAAGAACAGCCTGGTGATAACCACAAAACTGGGGAAATAGCTTAGAGTGGGCCACCTGTGCTGGGCAGCCCTCTTTCCCCCTATGGTTAAACATTCATGACACAGGAATGCAGAGCACTGACCACCTGTGACCCCCCCTAGCACCTACCAATGAAATTTTAGATTACCTGATCCTTCTGGAAAGTTCCTTCCCTTCCCTATAAGAAAGCCTGCACACCTTCATCTGGAGGGTCGCTATTTCAAAAAAAAAAAAAATGCTGATTGATTCTGCAGAATAAATGCCTTTTTGTTGTTGTTGTTGTTTGTTTTTCGAGACAGGGTTTCTCTGTATAGCCCTGGCTGTCCTGGAACTCACTTTGTAGACCAGGCTGGCCTCGAACTCAGAAATCCAACTGCCTCTGCCTCCCGAGTACTGGGATTAAAGGCATGCGCCACCACCTCCCGGCTGCCCTTTGTCTTTGTGAACTCTCTGAGTCCGGGGTCTTCCTTCAGTTATTTTCAGACCCTTGCAGTTTTGCAGTTGAGACTTTCTGCCTATAAAATGATGTAGTTCTGACTTCAAACCAACTTGCCTCTTGTAAAAGTGCTCTTTGCATAGTAGGATGTACAAATCGGTGAGAGAGGGCTGCCCTTAGAGCTGCACAAAGGGAATGGAATGTGTACCTGGGAACTCCAGTATTCAATGGATGCTGCATGAATTAGACATCTTTTTTTTTTTCCTAAAGATTGCTTCATTACCCTTGGTCCCAAACCTGAAATATAGGACGTTCGCACACAAAGACTCTGAGGTCCGGAAGGCTTGAGCACATTCGGGTCACCTCTCTCTCCATCGCCTCTTCACGGTAGTCAGACAGATGACCACACTCAGAGCTTGGCAGCATCACTGTCAAAGCCCTGATCACAAGGAGCCTCCAAGGTTCCCACATCTTGAGCTAACGAGCTGAAACTCATCTTCCCTTTGCAGTCCCGTTTATATCTAGCCTTCAGACTTTGCAAAGCCTTCTGGGTAGTAGTAGCACCTTGGGTCACTTGGGCTTGAGAAGGGTCTATGCCGGAGCTCGGATTTCAGCCTCGTGCCAGTCAGCTCAAGCGGGTTCTGCGTGCTCTGACACCTTGCTTAGGAAGTTAGAAGATCCATGGGGGTCACATTTCTTTTTTTTCTTTTCTTTTCTTTTTTTTTTTTTTTTTTTTTTTTTTGGTTTTTCGAAACAGGGTTTCTCTGTCTAGCCCTGGCTGTCCTGGCACTCACTTTGTAGACCAGGCTGGCCTCGAACTCAGAAATCCGCCTGCCTCTGCCTCCCGAGTGCTGGGATTAAAGGCGTGCGCCACCACGCCCGGCTCGGGGGGTCACATTTCTTAAATTAAGACTGTTGCTTTCTAGGAAATCACGGTTCTCCCTTGACCTAAACTGGATGCGGTGTAACCTGAGTGGGATACGCACAGCCTACTTACAGAGGGCTGTGGATAACCGTCTTGGTCATCTCATACTTCTACTCATCTGTATTAAGGCAGTTATCTTTTCTGGCATGACTTCTGAATCAATGGAAGGCCTTGGTTTGTGCTTGTGCGTGCGTGCGTGCGTGCGTGCGTGCGTGCATGGGTGTGTGTGTGTGTGTGTGTGTGTGTGTGTGTGTGTGTGTGTTGTGTACTTCAGCTGTGGTTCTTCAGATACCTCCGACCTTGTGTTCTGAGCCATGGTCTCTCACTGGCCCAGAGCTCCGAAGCAGGCTGTGCTGGCTCAGCAGCGAGCCCTAGGGATCCACCTGTCTCTGCCTCCCCAGAGCGGGAATCCTCTTCCATCAGCATGTTCTATTTGTTTCTTTGATTGTTGTTGTTGTTGTTAAGTGGGTCCTAGGGGATTGAACTCAGATTCCAATGTTTCTAAAGCAAGCACTTTACCAACTGAGCCAGCACCCTGGCCCTAGGAAGTCCCTTTGAGAGAAACACACAACAAGAATTTCTGACCTCTCATAATGCATGTGAAGAAAGTCAGATCTCTCCTGATGGGGGTTTTAATATATTTGAGGAAGTGAAACATTGGAAAAAAAAAACATCAAGTATAATTTTGACTGTTTTAAGTGGCCTGAGACGAGCACAAAGTACTTTGAGACCCAGCCTTTTGGAATCAGTTGTAAGTCTCATTTGTCTCATTAGAGCTGTCCCTCATCATCCTGTCCCATGAAGGTTGACCTAGCTGAATACCATCCATGGTGGACTCTTATGCCAGCCACTTCCAGCTGGATTGAGAGGGGAGATGAAGAATGGGGTTAGAAAACAGACTCCCTTGGGAGGCCGGCCGGCTAGCCTGGCTGTGAAGGTCACAGCCCTGTCGGGTGGTTTTCTCCATAGAGCAGTGCTGGCCAAGTCCCAGCCATTGCTTTCTGCTCTCGCTCCTTGAGGCTCAGCATGGCTGACTGCGGCTCTCAGGGCTGCTTGGCGAAGAGCAATGTACCGTGCTCTGGAGGTCACGCTCTGTGAATTCTGTTCCTCCTTTTTTTATCAACAGTCCCTTTATTAGCACTCTTTGGAGAATCCGAGTGGCTTCCAGCCAGGGCCGGAATAACAACAAAAAAGCCAACTCCTACCAGCAAAGGAGATGCCCAAGGCATGAAATCCAGAGGGGCTGAATGTGAACCGAGCTGACTGTGGGAGACTGCCAGGGGAAGGTGAGTGAGGCCAGATGGCTGCAAGGACATGCCTGCTGTGTCAGCATGACTGGACTGCATTTCTCCCCGTTGTGTGGTGGGGAACATGGAGGGTTTCGGAATGAGGAAGTTGAATCTGTATAGATCTTTCAGTACACTCTTGTTTGGAGAAGTAACTTTTCCACAGTAACGAAGTCTCTTCTGGGTTCAATGAGGACACCCAGGGATGAGAAAGAAATAGAAGGTAATAACCCACACTTTCTGTCTCATAAAATCCATTCCTAGATATTCACAATGAAGAAAGAACTATAAATGTGCATGGAGATTCAGCTGCAGGGATGTTCACTGAAGTGCCATTTCAAAAATGTGAGCAAAGTAAGCCACCCAAGTTTATTGTAGATGTAGTTACACTGGCTTGGAAGGACAACAGTGTCATACTGCTAATGAAAACACAACAAACAACCTCCATGTTTATAATAATATTCATTTACATGCACAGAGTAAGGAGAAAATCTTATTCTACCTTGACTTGGCAATAAATACCATTTTCCCATGAGCATATATAATTCATACCAACAAGTATTTTGAGACTATCAAGGGCGTAGCCTTTGAGCTCTTAATTAGCATGACAAAGTGAATGAATGATATCCTAAACGTAGAATCAAATCAGTCACAACTAGACAATCAAATGACTCAAGTACATAGTCAGATAACCTCATAACCAGGTGCAGGAGCTATGTGACTCAGTCATAGTTGCACACTGAGATGCCCGGGAGCCCTGGACTTGACTGGACCTGACAGGAAACATCTGTATTGAATCGAAGGGGATGTTCTCAAGGTTATACCCCAGACCACAGTTCTGCAATCTATGCACACACCCTCCTACAGAAAGCATACGAATGGCTTTCGACACTCGCAGTTCTGGATCCCATAAGTGAATAGAGAAAATGGAATCCACGAAAGTGGTTGAGTTACCGTCAGTAAGATGCAAAATCCAGTGCTGGTTCTGGATAAGCAACCTTGGACCTGGCTCAAATGTTGACTAGGAGATTCCTCGTTGTTATTTTAGAATCCCAGAGGAGTCAGCTTTCTGGACTTCTCATGCCCTGGAACTGCTTCACCTTTCAACTCATGGGCCTCAGGTTTCATTCGCTTACACGTTAATTCTGTTAGCTGCTCCTGTCATTCTGCCCCTAGTGAACGTTCTCCTAACCCACCTACAGCATCAGAATCTCTCATTCACTTACCTATGGATTAGCATTCTCATATACTTTACGAATATGCATACTTTACATAGGTCTAAGTAGCTAACATCCAACAAGTGTTCTCTTTGCTTGCCAAATATTGTTCAAAGCTTTCACTCACACTTTTGTTTATCTGTGTATTTATTTGTTTACTGAGACAGAGTCTCATTCTGATGACCTAGACTGCCCTTGCTTTGTATCCAGAGCTGGCCTCGAACCATTGATCCTTCTCTATCCATAGTCCGACTGCTGGGATTAGTTGTACATGTTCATCCTCGGCTGCATTATCCCTTTTAATTCTCAAGGAAACCATCTCATGCAGAAGCTGCCATGATTTTCAGCTTGTAGATTACTTAACTGGGCATTTAACGACTGTCTAACTTGCCCAAGCCTTGGAGGAAAACTTCCTGAGCTGAATGCAAGCCCATTTGTATCTGTTTTGTGTGTTTGTTTCAGGGTTTCTCTGTGTAGCCCTGGCTGTCCCGAAACTAGCTCTGTAGACCAGGGTGGCCTAGGACTCATAGAGATCCTCCTGCCTCGGCCTCTTGAGTGCTGGAATTAAAGGTTTGTGCCAATACCACCCTGCTGCTCTGTGCTTTAAAAAAAATAACTACATTTATCTGGAAAAATATCTGTATATCGTATCAAATTGTTAAATATTTGTCTCATGAAATTGGGCTTATAAAGGGGCCCCAGAACTTGGCATAACTGATCACATGATGGAGTACTACTTGGGCCATAAATTCAGCATGTTGACAACACCACCAATCAAAACAAAAACAAAGACCTAATCCATCAATGACCACAGTTCTGGAAAAAACTCTAAAAGTACTAACCTCTAAAAGTTCTAACCATGTGAAACATCACTGAATTCTCCCTGTATGGGTGTATGAGGTATGGTGGACATCCCTTGTTCGTTCTCTCTCTCTCTCTCTCTCTCTCTCTCTCTCTCTCTCTCTCTCTCTCTCTCTCTCTCCCAAGCCCCGTGTCTTTCTGTGTCTCTGTTAGGTCATTTCTGTCAGGTCTGTTTCTCTGTATTGACAAGTGGCTATGAGAACCCTCTGGCTTAAGACCTGTGGCCCCTCCTGTTGAGGACCTGTGTAAAAGTGGGGGCTTTTCCACTTATCTCCAACCTCCCGGAATAACCGCTCTGAGACTCAAATTGTATTTATAAATACCTTGGCTATAAACTTGGGCTATAAGCTTTGGTTATCCCCCAACTAGCTCACATATTAATCATCCTGTTATTCTGTTCTGGTTACCTCTGTTCAGGTTCTATGCCTCTGTCCTTCTCCAAGTTCCCAGACAAATCCCCCAACCCTCTCTGTCCTTGGTCCCTGTGTGAAGGTGGGGAAGGGCTGGACCACTCATCCAGAGCCTGTGCCATCTAAGTGGGACGCAGGGAGAGAGAGAGAGAGAGAGAGAGAGAGAGAGAGAGAGAGAGAGAGAGAGAGAGAGAACAAGAGCTCCATTCTCTGCAAGCTCTAAGCAGCCCTGAAAAGGGGGAAAGTTCCCCTGGGCTGAGACCAAAAGGAAAGAGAAAGTCTCATCCCTTTATTTTTCATGATTCATGTCTCTCGTTTAAGCAGTGATCGGCACAGTTTGAAAACTAAAATCCATCATTCTCAGAAAAAAGTTAAATAATAATAAATAATAATAATAATAATAATAATTGTCCCTGGGCTGAGCAGGAACCAAACAACCCATTCTGGACAGAATGGACTTTCCTTCTGTCCGACACTGACCAAGGAGACTTTAATCTGTCCCACACTGACCAAGGAGACTTTAATCTGTCCCACACTGACCAAGGAGACTTTAATCTGTCCCACACTGACCAAGGAGACTTTAATCTGTCCGACACTGACCAAGAAGACTTTAATCTGTCCCACACTGACCAAGGAGACTTTAATCTGTCCCACACTGACCAAGGAGACTTTAATCTGTCCCACACTGACCAAGGAGACTTTAATCTGTCCCACACTGACCAAGGAGACTTTAATCTGTCCCACACTGACCAAGGAGACTTTAATCTGTCCCACACTGACCAAGGAGACTTTAATCTGTCCTACACTGACCAAGGAGACTTTAATCTGTCCCACACTGACCAAGGAGACTTTAATCTGTCCCACACTGACCAAGGAGACTTTAATCTGTCCCACACTGACCAAGGAGACTTTAATCTGTCCCACACTGACCAAGGAGACTTTAATCTGTCCGACACTGACCAAGGAGACTTTAAACAATTTTTTTTGCTAGGTCCTTTTTAGTAGAATTAATGACAAATGCTAAAATCATTTCCTTCGTCACCCAGTTGGACCTGGATGTTAGGAAAAAGTTATAAAAAGTCAGAAAAAAATTTAAAGGTATCGGTAGATCCCAGTTGTTGGCAATAGATCAAAAGGTGCTTAACAACAGAAAATTAATTGAGAGACAAAACCTTGTGTATAAACTCTAAAACACTGTCACGTTTTTTGATGATCAAACACAATGAGACTTACAGATACCCCCAAAAATGTAAAAACAAAAAACAAAACAAAACAAAAACAACAACAACCAAAACCAAAACCAAACAAACAAACAAAAAGAAAAGAAAAGAAAAGAAAAGAAAAGAAAAGAAAGAAAAAAGAAAAATGTTGGTGTCTTACCCTCTGTCAGGAGACTATCTCCTAGATGAAAGTTCTATCTCCAATCAAAGATATAGTGGGACTATGAAAAGATTCCTGGGGGTGTGGGCACTTACCAACTCCCCACCCCACCCCCAAGACTGGCCCAACCTCAGGTTCCTACTAACCAAGTAAGCTACTCCCAACCAGACTAAATTATAGCCAATAACCCTGGAAACAAAAGGGGCAAATTGCGGTCCGTGTTGCCTGGCTTGGAGAGACAGGAATACTGGTGCCCTGCCAGCTACCCTGAAATACACCTCTCCTGCCTGTGAGAAACCTGGGACTTCTGACTTCCATAAATTTGATTCTTCCAGAGAAACAGGCATCTGCTGTCTTGAACCTGAAAGATGGGCTCTGTGACCTCCCATTGGCAGAGGTGAGCCAACCCATCTTTGCTTTGACACGGACCAGCTCAGAGGGAGGTTACAGCAGTCAACTGACATGGACCAGCTTGCCCCGACGATTGAACAATTCTCCAATCCTATTTGATGAGACTCTAAATTGGTGATATCCTTCTCTTCTGTGACAGGCTTTTCTAGAGAATATATTATAAAAGGGCCACCAAGGGACTTCTGTCAGCGTTGTAGACCTCGGGCTACAAAATGTCAGCTAAGAAAGCCCAACTTTGTACATCAGAGGCTACCTGTCTTTGCTCCCAGCTGAGGGGAGACAAATGATCCTGTTTCATTGTAGGATTGCTACCATCAGCCTTCAGATGGCAATTCCAAAGACTAAGGGACAGGCTCACGAGTCCCTAGGTGCAGCTAGGTATTGCTACCTTTGGACCAGAGTTTGCAAGAAATAGCAAGGCCTCTACACATCAACACAAAATGGGCACTGAGCCTGAATGTGGACTGAGACTAAACTAAAGACATCTGAGGCTTTAAAAACAGAATCTAACTTCAGCTCTAGCCATAGCAGGTCCAGAAGCAGTGGAAAGGAAAGGTTAATAGAGCAGAAGAGGATGTGTAGAAATAGTTCTTGGAAGTGATTTTAATCTGCATTGTCAGGATATCAGCAGTTCAGTTCATATGAATCAGCAGTTCACCAAGATCCATTTGCAAACACCGTTTGTGAATCAGCAAGGGCAGGTTGAGCCAGAAGAAACCGAGAGGCTCTCCCCAAAGTCAGCAGAAGTAGCAAGAGACCATCAGAACGCCACCACAAGTTTTTTTGGTGCATTTCTATCCACGAAGTCACAACAAATGATGACCAGCAAAGAATGGCAAGGTGAACCAATACCACACAGCACTTCCAACTGTCTGTTGGGGTATATTTATGCCCTTTCCAAACATCATGTGTTCTCTCAAGCATCCACTCTAGCAAAACATCCCATGTCCCTTTTCCAGCCCGTTTCCAGAGAAACACCACATGTCTGTTCTCAGCAAAACATCCTCTCAAGTGTCTGCTTCAGCAAAAACATCCCCATCATAAGACAGTTTCCAGAAAAACATCGTAGGACACAACTGAGTCTCAAGAAAAAAACAACAAACAAACAACAACAACAACAAAAAACCAGAAATTTCCACTTCATACTCATCTGGGGTCTACAAAACTTTCTGAGTCGCTCAGGTCAAGGTATGTTATGGATAACCTAGTATGGATGTCTCGGCCAAATGCCAGGTTTGTGCTCAAATAAACCCAAAACAGAGACCTCTTGCCTAGGAAGGGGTCCAAATGAAAGGTCAACTTGATCTGGCAAACTCTGGGAAACAGACTTCAATTAGATCTAGTCTGGCAGGGAAGGATAAAAATGCATGCTAATTCTTTATAAATATCTTTTCTGGGTAGATAGAAGCATTTCTCACATGGACTGAAACTGCTGAAATGCTTTTTCCAGGAGCTGATTCCCTGGTTAGGTTTCTTCTTAGCAATGGGGTCTGACAAGTCCTGGCTTTCATAGTCAAAACTCTCAACAAATAGCTAAAGCTTCAGACATAGATTCAAAACTTGGGAATTATGAACCCAAGACTTCCTGGACGATCCCTTTTAAAAGATTCTGGCCTTTGGGAAACAGAAAAAACCTGGGGAGTCAGATTTTATGCCACAGAGAGGGACCATGAGGCTAGATTTACTAGAAGTTGTCCTAAACACACCCAGGTCCAGAGTCCAAGAAGCTAAGGATCTCCATCCCTATATTCCATTCCCGACAAGTTCTGCCTGCTGCCTAGTTAATTCTTTCCAGAAGTCAGCCAGGATTACTGTTTATGTTTAGATACCTGTTCTCCCCCCCCCAGAACCCCCCCTCCAGCCTCTGTGGTACATAGGAAGTAACCAGGCCCTAGATCATCAGCCCCATTGACTGACAAAACCCATTGTTACTGGGAGCAGTCAAAATTAACATTAGAGTTCTTACAAGGGACTGAAACTTGTCTAGTATCCAAAGCCTTTGACCTATACACTTCTCCTTATTCTGATGCCTGCTATTCTGCCTTACAGGTTAATTTATCTGAATAATAGTAATAACACTGAGCCCCTGAGTCTACTTGTTGAGCATATACTAATGGTTTGACTAAATGTGCCTCCTCTGATGCTTTCCCAACCAAGTAGACAGGCTGATAAGAACCTAAAAATATCAAAACAAGTTAGAGTCCCTCGCGGGATTGGTCCTACAAAATTAGAGAGGCCTAGACTTCCTTCTCATGAGATAAAAGAAACTATGTCCAGCTTTGGGGGAAAAGGTTGTTTCCACGCTAATTGATCAGGAGTAATTTAGAGAGACAAAGACAATAACCAGATAATTAATACCAGTTTCTGTTCTCTTGTTACCCCTGGCTAACTACTGTGCTATCAGCGTTGGCTGGGCCTTTAATTCCCATTTTGAATGAATTACCGGTGGAGCCCTGTATTTTAAACTATGGGCCAATTGTGTATCCATTCATTAAAATTAATGGTCCTTAGAAACAACTACACTTCTTTTTTTTTTTTTTTTTTTTTTTTTTTGGCTTTTTCGAGACAGGGTTTCTCTGTGTAGCCCTGGCTGTCCTGGAACTCACTCTGTAGACCAGGCTGGCCTCGAACTCAGAAATCCGCCTGCCTTAAAGCAGTATGTGTCCATGATTTGACTCAGTCACTAAGACTCTCCAGGGCTCCAGACCTTAGTACAACCGAGGCCAGGACGGAAGCACCAGTTCAGGTTTCTAAAAACAGCATGCAGACAGTACCACCTGCCGAAATGAAAACCAAGACCGAATAATCCGCCAAAGTCCATAATTCTGGGAAAGTCTCTAAATGAACTAACCTTACTTTTGACTTCAGTTTGTTCTGCCTCTGGCTAACAGTTTTTTTTTTTTCTGACTGAAGTATGTCAACCCAGACTACAAAGCTTACCCTGAGAAAGACTCAGGGCTCCACTGGAATCCTGAACATCCAGAGTACCTGACGGCCAGCTGTTAAGAACTTTCTATTGGTTTAAACCCATGTCCGAGCAATCTTCTGTGGACCTCCCAACAGGCTTCTGGGAGAATATCCACTTCTGATTTTTATTTTTCTACTTTGATTAGATTTGGGGGAAAATGAGTATATTACATCATTTGTGCGTCCGGTCAACTGCTGCGATTTATTATGTGTATTCGCTCTGTTGTGGCTAGTGGACACTGGCTCTTCTTCATCTCCATCCCAGGTTCTGAACACAGGTGATCTTCCTCTCTGTTCTCATCCCTGCACTGGAGATGCCACTAAGAAAGGCACATCGCCACATGGCTGAACTCCGCCGCTATGAAGGGAGTTTAACTATCACCTGATCACTGTGGGACTCAGAAAGCATTCCCACATAGCTAGAAAGATTTCATATTACTTACAGGTTCTCACCCTCTTCATTTGCTCCCATCTGATCTACAGCCATATCTAAACCTTGGTAGTGTCTTTGAATTTGGGTTTTGTTTAAACTCCACAAATGTGCTTTTGTGATACTGATGGCTGAACCTAGGACGGTTGATCCTAAAGCTAGGAGGAGAAAGACCAAGAGCCTAAATCATCACAGCCAAACTCATTAAAGCAAGCAATTCATTAACGCAAGCTTATTAATTATTATTATTATTGTTGTTGTTGTTGTTGTTGTACAGGTGCTGCCTCCTCCCTTAGAAGTGAGGAAGTCAAGGTTTTTAAAGCTCAGAGAGTTTCCAAATATGGGGTTTGGTGGGCAAAACAGGCTAGGTTACAGGACCAGAACAGAAGCATAACAAGTTAGTCTCCTCTGAAACAAAGACATAGTTGCAAGGTGGATATAACAAGGACGTCATTGTTAGGTGAACCCCTGCTCCCCACCCTCATCTGCTCTACCTCCTTGTCTCCCACAACCCAGGAATCCCTGTCTGCATACCTACCCTGATCTCCATCTCCATGGAGAAAACTGGCTAACACATCATCATCCCTCATCTCCCATTTCTGGCAACCCACACAATAGTGACCACTATTGGTTCAGTGTTTTGACCATGTATGGGCTCCTAGCTGGCACGTCCTCACTCCTCACCTAAGCTCTATGAAACCCCCTTCGCTTTAACCCACATTTTCAACTCCACTGCTGAACTCCTCCTGTGGTGTCTGAGAATCAGCCTGGGAGCTGTCTTTCAATAAGCCTGCCTTTATAGTCTTGATTCACCTTGAACGGGCATACTGAGTTGGTGGAGAAACCTATTAGTCATATTAACAGGCAGTCATAACAAGGTTGTCATAGGTGGTCATATAACCTTTTGAAACAGGTAGGGTTTCAAGATGGCTACAAACAACATTTTGAAACAAAGGCATGGTTCATTACTGGAGCAGGCATTACGGAAGGAACCATCTGTTGTTAAAGTTACGGTAGACCTGACGGGGTGGGTTGGGCTGGGGAGCATTTCCACAATGCTCTCACTAAGCAAACTTTATTTAGACTGGCCAGTCAGTTGCCTCTCCTAAAAATCGGGATTTCAGAGAGCAGATCCTTACCAGCTTTTGAGACCACTATTATGGGGATAATTAGCTTTTAGTGCCTAGATGAAGAGCAGGGGACTCAGGGCTCAAGGGTTTCTGTGAGGTAAAGTGTGATGGAAAACAGTTGCCACGATAGTGGGCTGCTAAAAAGAAGGCAAAAAAAAAGAAGTGCAAGAATAGATCATATGGAAGGAGAGTCATCAGAGTATCTGGGAAGGCATATTTTCATAAGGCAGGAGGGCAGTCATATGTCACAGGTTCAGGAGTTTAGCAAGGCAAAAGAATGAACAAACATCATGGGATTGCAAGTTCAGTGTAGACAAAAACACAAGGTCTGCAGGATACACCGGTAGGGGATGGAGGCCTACTAACAATGTATAACAATGTGGCTCCTGTTTCCGTTTCACTGTTACAGGTGGGGCATAGCCCAGTCTTTGAGAAACAGAGGTTTAATCATAAACAGGAATGAACCTAGATTGTCTTTACTAAAATGGAGGCAGGCTGGTTCTTTAGGACCTCAAGTGTACTAGGCAAGTGCCCTACTACTGATCAATATTTGCAGGCCTCTATAAATATCCTATAAGTAGTTCTCAGTTCTTGTGTTCCTATCCGAAGGAGCTCTAGTAGACCTGAACATGGCAAACCTTGCTCTGGTAGGCCAGAGCCCTTCTCCTCTATTCCCTCTGCCTTGCTAAACTGTTAGATTACATTTTTAACAGTTTAGCAAGGCAGAGAGAATAGAGGAGAAGGGCTACATTGCTAGACACCAAGGTCCCCTTCTTACTCTCCCTTGACCTCTTTCTCCCACCTCTTCCTTATTACTCTTCCTTTCTTCCTTGTCACACACACACACACACACACACACACACACACACACACACACACACACATTTATTTCTCTCTAGGACAAATGAATCTCCTCGGTGCTGAGAATTTGGTTTTGTGATGTTTTGTTCCAACTTTGGGGTCCTTTCCATACCTTCATGTCTACTACATGCCTAACTATCTCTCCACCCTCACTCCTGCAGAAAATCATTGTTTAAAAGCTCATAAAGACTAAATGAGAACTTAACCTAATCCAAAATAATCAAAAGTATAATACTGTAATACAACACATACATTTCAACCTAATTTCCTTAAAGTTTCTAAACAGCTTTAGATGAAGATGTTTAAAAACGATGGGAAGATAGATGGGTTTGAGGAGAAAACCTTTTTGTGGTGAGATACAACACACATGTTAATGCACCCCAGAAAAGGAACCCAGACTGACCCATAGAACAATCTCCCCAATGTCTAACTTGGTGAACCAGTGAGTTCCTATTGGGGCTCCTGACAGAAGTGTGGATGAAGGGTTACTCATAGGAGCAGGAAGGAGCAACTGCGTCACCCCCACACAACACCCCAACACTGTGGGTGAGAGCTATGACTCATTAAAGCCGGAACCCTGGAGTTCGCTGCACTTTGGCATACATCCTGTCAAGCCAAATCTCTCCTCTGTTCTTCAGTCCTTAGAGTCTCCAGTCCCCCACCCCACCCCCATCCCCGCCCCGCTCCAGTTGTTTACACTTTTTATACCTCTGAGAAGGAGCCCTCAAGAATCTTCCAAATTTCTGCTCCTAGAGAGAACCTTTCACATCTCCACCTCCACGCCCTTGGAGAGAATGTTTGTATTTGCATGGAAATGTTTTTACAGCGAGCATTAATAACCTAGTCAGACTGAGCTATGAGGCAGACTCTTCAATTACTATGTTCCTCAAAATCAGCAAAATAAGAAAGCTGGGTAAGGGCAGGTCTTCTAGTCTGGAGCATAACCTCCTCAAGGAGTGATACGGGATTCCGGGCACAAAGTATCAAAATAGGAGCTGCGCGGAACCTTTTAGATTCTCGACCAGTGTTCAGTGATTCCGTGAACTTTGCGGATATGGAGAACAAGACGGGGCTAGAAAGATAGGCTTGGGGGTGGGCACAGCTCGTCGCGAACCAGGTGAGAATCGGGTGTCAGAATAAGAAACTAGGAGCCCATCATCACCCTCCCCGCCCCCCCAGGCACAGTCAGGATCCACGCATGGGCGCTCAAAGAGGTCCAAGTGGTGGCTATTCCTGGAGCTAGTGTTACGTGAGCCAGAGTCGCAGCAGCTTGGAGCTGTCAGGAGGCTGGGCCACACGCTCCTCCCCTGTCCCTCCTGCACAGCAACCCGAGGAGGGGAGGGTCAAGCCTAAAGGTAGATTTTACGAGGGGGCTGTATGCTCAACCCACCTCTGAGTTACTCTATCCCCGGGGGAAAACGACTGTCCGGAAGCCTGCGGTGCAAGGATCTGACTCGCTCTGGTGGCATTGCTGTGCCCAGGGCTCCGGGTACCCGGGAGTCAGCGCAGTGACCAGGTAAGGAGCCCAAGGGCTGGGAAGGGCTTGTGGTGCTGTTACTGGGCTACTGCAGGGACATGGGAGCGTGGTCCTCAAAGAGGGTGGGATGGAACCACAACGTTCAAGTGTTTGGCTCAGGACTCACCTCGGAGCTCCCCAGAAACTGGCTCCAGAATTGTTGCGTGGAGGGAAGGGGTTACTTCTGAGAAAGCCACCCAAAGAATTCAGTATTGAGGGGGCCGGCGGCTGAACCCAGTGCATCAGGGAAATGTGTTGTTCTTAGATCGCATCCTGGGATAGTGCGCAAACACATTTCCTTACAAGGAATATCCCAGATCTAAGAAGTTCTCGAACTGAATTATAAAAATAAAGCAGAGCTGCTCTTTCTAGGGGCATCCAGCTGCTGGCCAGATGAAATGATGTACTTCACCTTTAAGGCTGGGTTTTTACAAAGCAAAGCAAGAAAAAAAAGAAGGAAGGAAAGAAAGAAAAGAAAAGAAAGAAAGGAAAGAAAGAAAGAAAGAAAGAAAGAAAGAAAGAAAGAAAGAAAGAAAGAAAGAAAGCCATTCTATCCCATGGGAATCACTTCAGGATCCTGGGAAGGAAGAGAGGAAGGAAGGAAGNCGTGTGTGTGTGTGTGTGTGTGTGTGTGTGTGTGTGTGTGTGTGTGTGTGTGCTGGGAATTGAACCTAGGTCCTCTAGAAGAGCATCCAGTGCTCTTAATCATAGTGCCATCTCTTAAGCAGCCCTCATCCCCATCTCTATATCTTAAGCTTGCCAGTTTTTCATGATTCATAGTTACAAGCCGAGCCCGACTGACCCACTGACCCTAAAAAGTACAGAGCTATTTCTATCAAGTAAAGCCTAGATGAGGAAGTATTGGATAAAAAGAAGTTGAATGAGGGAACATTTGGTTCCAAATTATGTTGCTCCAGAAGTTTGAGGAAGCTCTGTGGTCTGCTGGCATGGGAAGGAGGAAGGTTCCTATTTCTTTTTCTCAGTCAAGTGTCAGCCACCTATGACTTGCAATCCCCACTACTGTGATAAATTTTATGAGAAAAAAAGATAACATCATAATACAGGATATAATATATAATTATAACATATATAATATTATATTATATTAATTATATGCTTTATATTATATTATATTTATATAAATAACACAATAGAATATACACTACAATAATATTGTATATTAATATGGCATATTATCAATAATATATGTTGTGTTATATATAAATATATAATATATCATATATAAATATTATATATGATATAACAATTGTATTAGATATAATTAATTATACTAATACATATAATTAAATATAATATAAAAATAACTAGTAAATACAAATATATTATATATTATTATATTATATATCAGACATCATTATCATATGTCTTTTATTATATTTATGTTATACATTATATGTTATATTACATATAATCAATCATATTCTGTATTATGTATATTCTGTATTATATTATATAATACTTACATTATATGCATATAATATATTTTATAATATAAGTATTATATTATAATATATAAGTAAGTTAGATATACTTTCTAATGTCAAAGAATTCTTCAGTCAAGAGATAAGGAAAAAAAACAAAAAACAAAAAACAAAAAACCCGACTGATCAGGATGGGTCAGACAGTAATAAAAGTTTTGAAGGCAAGCACTATGGTGTAGTGCTGTGGAAATGAGCTTAAACGTGTAGACATTGGGCAGAGAGCAGGAGCCCGACTTCTTAGACTCACCCCTCCATTATCTCTACTGTGTATGAATACATGTCTGCATGCATGTCTGTGTGTCTTGTGTGTGCCTGGTACTTTCAAAGGTTTCCTGGAACCAGATTCAATGACGGGGCTGGGAGCTACTGAGTGGGTGCTGGAAATTGAACCCTGATCCTCTACAAAAAGAATGAGGGCTCCTAAGTGTGTAGCCGTCTCTCCAGCTCTTTGGACTGAATTTTGAGGAGATGTTTTTCTGGAGAAAAAAATTAGTTCTTCAGATGGGATCAATAAAACATAAAACCATGAGTAAAAACACAGGGGAGCCTGGTTTCTGGGTGTGTGGGGATCAAGTGCATGGTGCGGAAGGAACAGTGGAAGGCCAGAGTGTCTGAAGTGGGTAAGGCAAAGGAGATCTGGGTACAATAAGGAGGGAGAAAGGAGGCCGGGATCAGGTCACCCAGAGTCTCATTGGCCAAAGCAAGTAATGTAGATTTCATTCCAAATAGAATAGCCAGAAGCTGAATGTATTCTAGGCAGAGATGTGGTAGCATAGACTTCTGATCAGTGTGACATCGCTCTGGGTGCAGTGTGGAGAGTGAGTATGATGGAGGAAGCAGGAGAGGATGCAGCTCTCAATCAGCTATGCTAGTCTCCTCTAGAGTGTGCAAGTGACTGATAGGCACAGGGTAGTTTTTGAAGGAAGAGTGTAAAGTTACTTAATGTTTCTCTGTCTCAAATTTCCCACCTACAAAAATGGATCCACCACGTCTACCTCTGGCCTTCTGTAAAAAAAAACAAAAACAAAAACAAAAACAAATAAACAAACAAAAACAAGCTAATGATTGAGCTTTTAAAACGAATTATGAAGGGGCTGGAGAGATGGCTCAGTGGGTAAGAGCACTGACTGCTCTTCCGAAGGTCCTGAGTTCAAATCCCAGCAACCACATGGTGGCTCACAACCATCTGTAATGAGATCTGATACCCTCTCCTGGGGTGTCTGAAGAGCGCAACAGTGTACTCATATAATTAATAAATAAATAAATCTTTAAAAAAAGAAAAGAAAACAATGGTCTCACCAAAAAGAAGTATTATGAATGTTCTTCTGAGAGTATGTAAGATCTTACTACTGATATTATTTACTAGTACTTTGTAATTTTAATTCTGTCTGCTTGCTTTTGATCTAAAAAAAAAAAACCCAGTGTCTTTTTTATTCTGTTCAATGAATTTAATTTTGACAATAAAATATTCCTGGAGTGAGGACAGGGCTCAGTTGGTAAAGAACTTGCCTTGTGAGGGTGAGAACTTGAGTTCAAGCCTCCGAATGCTCATGAGATATCTGGGCATGGTGGCCACTTACTTATAACCCCAGAATCGGAAAGGCAGATCTGTGTGCTCATTGGTTAGCTGATCAGGCCTGTGTGGTGAGTTCCAGGTCCCAGTGAGAACTCTGTCTGAAAAACAAAAAGATAAAACTACCACCCCCACCACAACAGGGGGTCAGCACTCCACAAACAATACCAGAAGTTGCCATCTGGCCCTACCTAAACATGCAAAAGTGTATGTATACATTTGTAAACACAGACTCACCTGTGCATACTTGTGCGTACACCCCCCCCCCCACACACACAAACACAACACATTACATTTACCCTCTTTAGAACATCGGAAACCATTAGAAGAACCACATTAAAATGTAATGATAGGGAGGTTAAAAGAAGGTCAAATTTAACCTTAAGAGCTGAACACGTACAAGTCAAAAACAAAAATGAAACTGGGACTTGGAAAGAATTGTTGGAAAACTTTTCAGAGGACAGGCTGGTCTTTGTCCTGGATAGGGCTCTTGCAGATTCTAAGAGCACACAGTTCTGTTGAATGG